>CP025647.1:30724842-30931458 GCA_003576665.1 Ipomoea trifida | reverse complement strand
AACAAATTTCATCAATTGCGCTATATAATATTCGATGTTATAATTTATATAATTGTATATTGATTCAAATATTCTTAAAATATTATAACGAATTCATTCCGTGCAACGCACGGGCGAAAATACTAGTAATAATAATAATAATAATAATAATAATAATAATAATAATAATAATAAAGGAAGAGACAAGCAAAAGGAGAAAAAGAGTGCACACAAGCAAGAGGAGTAAAAAAATAAGTCCAAATGTGCACAGCAGGATTCGAAGCATGGACCTCTCCCCACAAACACTGTTCATCCGTGTAGTTTCCATTCTTCCATTTGGAGAGATCCAAATTTCATCTCTCCAAAATTATACATGAAGTGGAAGAATGGAGAGGAGTTAGGCAATTGAAGAGAGAATTTTAGTAAACAATGTTTCCATTTTCCATTTTTCCACCTCTCCAATTCTCTATTTTTTCAGAAAATTCTCCATTTTTCCATTTTGGTAAACAACCCCCAAATCTTCCAAATATTCTATTGCATCCTATCAAAATTAAAAAAATTGAACCCTAAATTTGGGGCTTTGTGATATCGTCATGCTCGCACATGATCAGGGCCGACCCTAGATTTATCCAATCATTTGAGTTAAACTCATAATATTTTTGACATTTTTATAACAATTGCATAGTTGAGTGGTACTAGGCTACTAGCAATAGTAACAACATGTCACACCCATGTGTAATGCGATTCGGGGACTTTTATATATATTAGTTCATGTGCGAACTGCTTCCCGTGCAGTCGTACGGCTTTACACCTATGTAGTATTAGTCCGTTAAAAGGATCCACCTATCTAAGTCTAGAGAGGATAATTGCTTGTGAGAATTGAACTCGAGTTCTCTTAAAATTCTTCTCCACAAAAAGAACTTATTTGCCACTTGAGTTACCCTATTAGGTTTAAAACTTGTGGTTCTATTACCAATAAAAAGGAGGATTTTGAGGTCAATGGCATCATTTTTAATGGGCAAAAACTTGTGTGAGACCGTCTCACCATGAGACGTGTCGGGTCGGGTCGGGTCAAGATGCAAATGTAACACTTATATGCACAAATGTCATACTTATATGCTCTAGTGTAATACTAATCAAGAATAAAATGTTTGTTACTTATAAGGGTAAATGTAATACTTTTATGGGAAAATACAATACTTTTACATTTCGATTTAAAAGTATTACATTTTTCCATAAAAGTATTATATTTGCTCTTATAAGTGAGGGGCACTTGTCAACATTACTTATTATGAAAAATGTATTATTTTTTCTCTAATAAGTAACAAAAATTGTATTCTTAATTAGTGTTATATTTGAGCATATAAGTATGACATTTGCACATATAAGTGTGACATTTGCATGGTACCTTGACCCGACCCGACCCGTCTCACGAATAAGGATCCGTGAGACGGTCTCACACAAGTGTGACCCTTTTTAATGTTATTTAAACATATTTGTTGACAATGGACAAAAAATGATCATGACATAAAAATGTTAGGACCAACAAGGATGTTTTGAAAAAAAAAAAAAAAAAAGAAGACTAAAACTTGAATGACACATATAAATATAGGACTACAAAAAAAGGACTTAACATTTAGAATTTAATAGAACAAAAGGCCCTTGTATTTAACGTTATTTAAATGGTTTTGTTGACGGAAAACAAAAATGGTCATGACACAATAATACTATGACCAAAAGGAAATTTTTTTTAAAAGAAAAAGACTAAAAGTGGACTATCACTTATAAATCTAGGATCCAAAATTAATGGAATTGACTCTATCAAATTTATAGATTCTATTTATTAAAATAAAATTGAATTTTGAGAATATTTTTAAATTAAAGGCATAAAAATATAAATAAAGTCATGCCCACAATATCAACAAAAAAAAGTCATCGAGTTCAAGTCCTCTAAATTAAAATATAATATTCTCACAAATATTTAGACCATGATATGCTACCAGCCCCTCTACAACAATATTAAATTTTTTTTTTATGAATATGTTTTATGTTTTTTGATATACATAATTTTTCCCCCATAATTTTAAGTGATTTTGCATGGAAAAGGACAACACACCTAGGGGGAGGTGACATATTACATATATAAACTCAAAAATTGGAGGACCTGATTGAGAGATACAGTGGGTAACGAAAGTACGTACTTATATGGAATTGGAAAGACCAGCAGCGATGGCTGATTGATTTAGTGTCAATTTTTTCAGACATTACTGAAAGGTGGCTCAGCTGGCTAGCTGTTCAAACACCACAGAGAATTGTTCAGATACATTTGAATTTTGTGTGGTGTTTGATAATCAATAAACCATTTTACTTCAAGAAAAAAAAAAAAAGATACTTATAGAGTTAATATATTGGAGAATAAAGATTAATTCATAAATTAACTCTATAAATATATTGGAGAATAAAGATTAATTCATTTGTGTGATAAAAAAAAACCCAACCCTCATAAGATTGATGTATCTTAATTAATTCATAGCATACTTTTGGACATGTTTAATGCATGAGTAAAATTTTCCTACAAAACCTCCCATAAATTAAAATAGGATAAAGACGAATAATTCAGCCATGGTTGTGGCGATTATGCTCAAAGTGACAGATCCTTGTCTGCAATAACATTTAGTCATGTCTGCTAATAAGTCATTGAGTCACTGTGATTTGCATCATTCCAAATACTCGGTTGGACCAGTTTGGACTACTCTTCGTTATGAATTCAACTTTTGGGGGAAGGATTACATAATTTGCACACATACTAAGGGAACGTTATATATTACAACTTAGAGTCAAGGAGGTAGCTACAACTACGTACATAACGCATGCATGCATGCATGCAAAGCAGCATAAAGCATACCAAAAAAAAACACTAGTGATGAGTGGCTACCCAAAACCAAACATATCCTAAGTGGGATCATCGTCCTCACGTTGACAACACTGCACAGAAACACAGACAGAGTGGTTAGGCTAATTAAGGTTGATTCCTGGTGCGGCTGATAGGGCTACCGCCATGGTGGTGCAGAGGATCTGGACCCATAGGCGCCTCCCTCAACTCCCACTCCACCATCTTCTCCTTCTCCTTATCATCATTTCCACTCCCCCATTCTACCTTTCTGCTCTTTATTTCCCCTGCCACCATCTTCCTATCTGCATTATCATATCATCCCATGCAAAATATAAAAGTAAAGTTTAGATTTTGATCAGATTGTGTGTAATTAAAGAGAATAAACACACACACACACACACAAAAAGGAGAAAGATCGAGAGAGATAGAGACCAAGGGATTGTGATTCCATTGCAAGGAGGAAGAAGCAAATGGCTGCCATGAAAGTTAAACTCAAAAGCTTCATTGTGTATGCCATCTGATCAGTACAGTCGTATGAGAAAATTTTATTATTGTAGCTTGGCATGCAAAAGCAAGTGCATGAGCACCCAATTTATAGGGGTGGATTTCGATTATTTTAATTTAAATAATAAAATTAAAAGAAGAAAAATGATTAGGGAAATAGAAATATTTATAGGGCGGCAGCAGCCCTTTCAGGGAGCTACGAATTGAAGATACGATGAAAGGCCTGACAGCCAGCTAGCTCGATCCATCTCTACGTACATATAGACCACATAGGAATTGAAGATCCGATACGCATTCATTAATTAATTCCTGCTACCTTAACCGATTCCAAATTTTAAATGCTCTAATCATTTATCAAATTACATACATCTATTTTTTTGTTCTTTTAATTTGTTAATTGAATAATTAACTGGAATTTTTAATGCTAAAATAAATTACATAGATAGACCGTACATAAGCAGTGTAGGTCTCGATCTGGTAGTATTAAATTGAAGGTCAAGCTAGCTAGCTTTCTGGGATTATGCCATTTATGGAGGCGGATTGACCCTCAGATCAGCTCAGCTCCCATAGATTTGACGTTTAATAATCATTACTAATTGAGCATAGTTTGTCCAGATGAGATAAATTTACGATGGAGGCCAGGAGAGATTCGTTTCGTGTCCAAATGACGCCATTAAGCTAACGGAAAGCTGCTTTTCATTCCATCACTTCACTTCTCGCCATCATCACCATCACAATCACATCATCATGCAGACATGCAGTCCAGGCGGCAAGATCATCCAGAGATCAAAGCCTTTTACATATAATAAATAACAGTAAATATTGATCGAATGAAGATCCTTTGCAGATTTGTAATGTGATAGTGGTCGACTTGATGGCTGGCTAGCTAGCTAATGCCAGGCCAGGGCTGCACTAATTAACGTTTTCTACTTTGCTTTCTCCCCTTTCCAAAAAATTCTACGCTACAATGTGTTATGAATATATATGTACGTGCTCTATTTTAAAAAGTTAATAGGGAGGATTTTATGTTTATTTTGACTTCATTCCAAATATGGAAACATCCATTAGCTCCATAACTTGGCTAACACTCTTTTTCAATCTATCTTTTACATCCAAATCCTTAAGATGTGCAAATTTCGGTTAAAATTGAACTAACTCATTGAATCATGAAACAAGTTTAGTTAATTCATCAATAATCCAACTTTTTCCATTCAATAAATGGTTTTATATTTTTAAAAACTTGGTTATTAGGGCATCATATCCTCAATAGTGTTGAGGTCTTCAATGAATTTTTACATGTGTTGCAAAAATCCCGCCTAGGCACCGATTAATCGGCGGCTGGCCGCCTAGCGTATCACTATATATAATCGGCGGTTTAGGTGGACGGCCGACTAGGTCGCCTAAGCACCACCAAGGCCTCCTAGGCACTGATTAGGCCGCCTAGGCACCGACTAGGTCGCCTAGTCAACCGATTAGCTATTGTTCAATTCCCTTCTTTTTTTAAATGAGTTATTTCACTAAAAACGATATCGTTTTGAGCGAAATAACCCTAAATTGTTCAACCTCTAAATGTCTTATAGGTTAATATTTAATATTTTAGTATTAACTATTAAAGTATTAAATAGTTTATAATTATCAAGTCTTAAAAATTTAAACAATTTTTTTATAAAAAAAAATACATGGGTGCCTAGGTACCAATTAATCCCCGCCTAGTATAGGTGCCTCCGAGCGCCCGTGGAGCGCCTAGCGACTTTTTTTCAACCATGATATATATATATATATATATATATATATATATATATATATATATATATATATATATATATATATATATATATATATATATATCTTTGTGTGTGTTTGTATTGGATCAAACGAAAATAAGTCCTAGGAGAAAATTAAGAACCAATTTCACTACTCCCGTGCAGTCGTGTAGACATGTCAAAGCCATTGGATCAGATCAGATCAAACAGATATAAATCAATGGTGATGAAAAAAATGCGAGATAATTTTGTAATTTTGTTGATAATGTATGCTTTGGTGGTGCATCAAGTGATGTTGAGTGGTGCACTTATGAGTGCTCTGTGGTGCATTGATAAGTGTTGTAAATTCAAGTAGGTGTGTGTGAGGATTTGGTTGGTGAGAAATGAGAGTTTATCATAGAAGGTTGAGATTAATAGATTATTCAAAGCTCAAACATATCAAGAAGATAAGTAAATTATATTGTAAATCAGGGTCATCTATTACTTTTATCTCTTGTTTTTTTTTTTTTTAAAGAAAATTAAAATGGAAGTAAATACATTTTTAAATTAAAAGTAGAATGGAATTATATGAATGCAAAATGAATAATGGTGAAGTGAAAATATAATTATATGATAGTTTTGTTTACATATTTTTTAAATTGTGTGGATATTAATTATATGAACGATTGTTATCTATTGGATCTATTTCCATTTCTAATTCAATGTTCTAAGGTGATACTATGAAGGTAACATGTAAAATTCAAATTTAATACTTCTTTTATTTTGAAAAAAAATTAATACTTCTTTTATTTTGTCTTAACATGACAGATTCATTTATTTTGTTACCACTTATACACGAAGTTGAAGGCTTTGATTGAAGACAGGGAGGCTACAAAAATACAATGTGGATCAATAATTAAGCCCCAGCAGCTTCCTAGTTTCACCAACATATAAATCCTTGCACTTTATCAACCCCGGAAGAACTCCAATGGCTGTTCCAAATGCCATTTCAGTCACAGCTTCTTTCCTTCCCAGCGAAACAGTCACCGTGGGAGATGATAGACGATTATATGCTGCGAGTTTGCCATCCCTTTGCCCACTACTCATCATCATCATCTTCAAGTTCTTCGCTGCAATCAGAGCGTGTTTTAGAGCTGACGACCCTTGCTTAATCTCCTGTTTACAACATGGAAACTGTTAGGATCAAGCGCTTACCACTACGCCAAAAGCTATAGCTCACAGCAAATGCTTAACTTTATTTTCTTATATACTGTCAGTCTGTCACAGCAAATGACTTGATCCTTTACTGGCCTCTGCCCAACAATTCTCTAGTCACACATTGCTGGATTCTCACCTTAACATCTGTGATGTCTCCAATGGCAAAGATGTTCCTATGACCCTTCACTCTGAGCCCCTCATCAACCTTCAATCTTCCTAGATTATCCATGCTGTCTTTCAACATTGTCTCCTTCAACCAAGCTGAACCTGCTGGTTTTCCAGTGCACAAGAACACACAATCTGCTTGAATAGTTTCACCGCGAGAACTAACATATGTTTTGCTTCCATCCGAGATGCTGTTTGGATCGACTGATTGCCTCAGCTTAACTTCAACGTTCTTCGATCTCAGCCAACCTAGAGCCTTGCCTGCAGCATTTCTCCCAATGAACTTCAGCAACCTGGATCCATCATGCACCAGAGTGACCTTCTTAGCAGGAAATTCAATCGCAATTTCTGCAGCTAGTTCTACCCCGGTTGGCCCTCCCCCGATGATCAAAATGGAGCCCGCAGACCTTATCTTTTCATATTCTAGCACAGTTGCACCAGAAAGATGTATAATAAACAATTAAACATCACTTACTAAATTCCGTTTCAGAATTATATATAATCAACTGTTACATATAACATACCCGCTTGATACTCTGCTAATCTTTGAGTTCGAGTTCTGGGAATTGGATTATCATGGCCAGTAGCAATAACCAAGTAATCATAAGCAACCGAACGGCCATCCTCAGTCAGGACTTCAGACCTGGTGACATTAATGGCTTTAGAAACAACGAGGCAGCCATGGGGGAGATAGTCTTTGTGGAGGATTACTGATCTCTCAGAAATCGCAGGCTCTATCATTCCTCTCGAGCTTGCGAATGGTATCTCGAAATAATCCTTCCTGTTTACAGAATGGAATCAAAACATTTATGGAAGAAATTAAACCTTACAAGTGGGAAGAGAACAAGGGAGCTTACAGGTCAATAAGTGTGACATCTGCCCGCAATTGCAGAGACTTGGCGACGAGGGAGCCACTCACTCCTCCGCCTATCACCACCACTCTCCTCCCCGCAACTCCTCCCTGTCGTGGTGGATTCCCAATCCCCAATTCTTCCTTCAACTCCATGTTATGTCCCTTTAGGACATTCTCAAATCATGACATGTAATGTGCTACAAGTACAGCTTTTATACACTAGAATAGCTTAGAATGACTTAACCATTAAGGTAAACGGTAAACCATAGTATTAGAATTCCAGGTCTAGATGGAAATGGTTTTGGTGAAGCCACATTTGACCATTCATCTAAAACAAATCAAAGTTGCATAGACTAAGAAACCAAAGATGGGATTAATGGCAATCAGTGGGGGAAAATGTATTAAATTCATATAGTACAGCTCATACATTGCATGTTATACACAATAAAAGAACATTGGTCCACTAACACATAAAATAAGCAATACAAAGGCAAAACTCCAGCAGAAATATTTTTGGCAATAACTAAAAGTTTTTTTTTTTTCTTAAATTGACTTTGTACTTCTTCGTCCTAGGAATGAAGAGCACGAGGGTCAAGGCCTATTTTCTTCCGGGTTTTGCTTACAAATAAATCTTTGGATTTGATCAATCCAGGAATGAGCCCGATGACTGTTGTGTAGGGAAATTGAGCCACTGCATCGTGCCTCCCCAGCGAAACAATGGCCACGGGCGAATGAGGCTTGTAGGCTGAAAGCTTCCTTTCGTTTCCTCCATTCATTAATAACTTCAAGTTATTTGCAGCAATTTTGGCGTGTTTCTGAGCAAAATACCCTTGCTTTATTTCCTGATAAGGTTTTGGAACAACATGTTGAAAATTAAGGTTTATGATGAAAACCGATATAAACTTAACTTAATGAAGCTTTGCATCAATTCGTCTCTTACCTTAATATCAGTGATATCTCCAATGGCAAAGATGTTTTTGTGCCCCTTGACCCTAAGATTCTCATCAACCTTCAACCTTCCGAGATTATCCAGGCTGTCTTTCATCAGAGTCCCCTTTAACCAATCTGATCCCATCGGTTTTCCCATACACTGAAAGATGCAATCTGCTTCAATAGTTTCTCCAGATGAAGTAATATAAGTATCCCTTCGACCCGAGTTAACACTCACATCAACCGATTGCATCAACTTCACCTCAACGTTCTTCGATCTCAACCAGTCTAAAGTCTTGTCAGCAGCTTTCGGTCCAATAAACTCGAGTAATCTGGGACCTCTATGCACCAAAGTCACCTTTTTATCAGGAAAATCAACGGCGATTTCTGCAGCTAGCTCAACCCCAGTAGGGCCACCACCAACAATCAAAATGGAATTGGCATCTTTTATCTTCTCATTTTCTGGAACCAGAAGGATATTTGAAAGTCAACCCAAGGAGTCTACTTATCTCCAATGATATTTTCAAATAGGATTTCCAAGTTAATCGCGATTCATACCTGCTTGATACTCTGCTAGTCTCTCCTTTCTAGTTTTTGGAGCAGAATCAATGTGGCCCGTGGCAAGAACTAGATAATCGTAGCAAAACGAACGACCCTCTTCAGTCAAGACTTCAGAGTTGGTGATGTTAACAGCTTTAGACACAACCAGACGACCATTGGTGAGGTAGTCTTTGTGGTGGATTAGAGTTCTCTCTACAAATGAAGGTTCCATCATTCCTCTTAAGCTAGCATATGGTATCTCAAAATATTCCTTCCTATTTTCAAATGTCTACTTTCTCAGCCAATTTGATGGAAATAAAAATAATAGTAAGGGAAGAAAAAGACTCAGCCAAAATAAGTTAATTTGATAAAACTTGTATGATTCACAGATAATGAATGTAAGATACCAGACAACATTGATCAGAATCAGTTGAAAACTGTAATGTTGCTATTAAGTTCTGAACTTCTAATTGTCAAGATTCTGAACCAATCAAAAATCCAATCTTTCATAATCTCAACATAAATGCCTAATTGCAGACAAACCAACACAGCTAAGTTAGTCAGACTATTAACTTGGTAACTACAAGGTTACAAGTTCGTATCCCAACTGGAGTGGCCTATTGAATTTCTTGATTTGAGCCGGTCAGCTATGAGCAACTTATGTTGGTTTGCTTCCTTGTTCCGACTAGGGTCACGAGGCGGATTTACCGAGCACACCCTCGGGTATTAGCTGCGGGTTTCCCAACCCTTGTAACCCAACATAAATGCCTAATTGATGAGCCCTAGAATTCTATAAATCTTTTCAAGCATTGCAAAATCTTCTATTGTAGAAAACATGTAATGGGAAGGTAGTTGAACAAAGCAGGCAAGCAGACATACATAAAGAGCTCTGAAATGCTTAGAGTTGGAGATAACTTACGGATCAATGAGGGTGAGATCTCCATGGAACTGAAGAGACTTGGCAATGAAGGAGCCGGCTACTCCTCCGCCTATCACCACCACCCTCTTCCCCCATCCTCCTCCCAACTCCGGTGGCCTTTCCATCTCCAAAATCCTATCTTTCTGACATGTATGGTTTATACATATAAATATATGTAAAGACAGGCACAGGGAGAATTGAAGAAGAGTCAGCAGTGAGGGACAAATGCAGGTTCCTTATGTAGGTGTAAATTGCATTGCAGTTATGACTAATGGGGTGGAGATGGGGATGGAACAAGTGAACAACGCTTGACTAAGTCCCCCTATACTGAATTCACAGCGTATTAGTATTTGGAATATTCTTATAACGTGTAACAAGGTCTAAGGAGTTAGAAGTGAGAAAACTACTTTTTGATGTGACACAAACAAGCTCGTTAGAGCATCCTTATCAATGGAGTTTTTTTCAGTAATTGAGGAATTTTGGTAAGTGTGATTAGGAAAGAGAAAATAAGTGGGAAACAAAATAAAACAAATCAAATTTAAAATAAATAAATAAATAAATAAAAAAGTTGTCAGGCCCGCCTAAGGCGCGTGCATTGGACAGCTGCTGTGCGCGGCAGCAGAGTATTTAAAAAAAAAAACTTTTACTGTAGCAAGATCCGGTGACTTGCAGGAGGAACTTTCTCCCTCTCTCTCCTCTCCTCTCCTCTCTCTGCCTACATAGCTGAATGCTCTGATATTATTCTCACAAAATGCACTGATAAGGGTGTTCTTAGATAGTTAGCTGAGTGACAAAATTTTAAATTATGCCGTTTGAGGTGCTGAACCACCTAGCCAAACCATATTGGTTGATTGGTTATGTATATTACTTTTACTATTTTTTTTTTTTGGAAAATATATTACTTTTACTATTAAAACGCGGAAATGGAAGGAAGTAGAATAGCTTTGAATGATTAAGCTAAATAAGGTCAACGATACACAATAATTGATTGCTCTCTTTTGTTTATTTTATTTATTTTTGTTTTTTTTGGACAATAAAATTATTGGTTGACTATTGATCCGACATGGTCTAAATGTAACCAGGTCTAATTATAAGGTTAATGTATTAGGCCTTACCGTCTTAGTACGGGTGGTGTTTGAAAATTGAAATATGAGATGTTATTTGGATGGTTTAAATAGTTTTAATTTCTTCCAATACCTTGCGTTAATATTAATTTTAAAATTTCGTAATTACCTTGCATTAGTGGTTGCGTTTCATTCGTCGCCCCAAAAAAAAAAATGATATCTTGATATATTATTGAAGTTTATATGTTAAATTATTAATTTTGATGTGTAGTTAAATATAAGGTATTATAACATTTGGTGTGCAATCAAGTAAAAATAAACACTAAAATTAAAGTCGTTCAAAGACGTACACTCTCTTACTCCATGAACAAACCTAGAATTGAAGTTGATAGAAATATTGGAAGCAATCTAAGAATGAGGACCCGAGATCCAAGATAAGCAACTTGGCCCAAAAAGGCGATCTGTACCAAGATAGGCAGTTCGGACCAAGAAGGCGACCCGGTGCCAACCTCTAGAGCCAACCTGGGGCAGCTTGCCATTCCCATCCAATAGCCTGTTTTCGAGTTCGGGATAATGGGCTTTGACTAAGTCGTATTGTCGGTCTTTGAGCCTTGACCATTCTTGAGGTCCATTGCATATTTAAGGGATTTGTTGGGTCTCATCATTGTGTAAATATTATTATGTCTTATCTTAAAAAATCATGTCTTATTTTCCTACAAACATTACTTGTAATATTCTAGCATTGATCCACGAAATATATCACAATATTTTTCTTTTACTATTTTACCTTTTATTTTATTGCAAACTTATTGATTTGTACCTACCCAAACCAATCTCTATATATATTAAAGCAAAATGAAATAGCTACAGTATTTGGCTCCAAAATCCCGCCCAAATGAACAGTGCATGTTTTGTCTGTAGCTGATCACGCCGTTTCTTCTTTTTCTCCTTTGTTTTTGAGCTCCCGTCCGTTTTGCAGGCCAACTTGGTCAAGCTTACTGTGTAAGCTTCACAAAATAGGGGAGTGGCCTACAAATTGAGCTGGTACAGAGATAGACTTAGGTGGCGTGTGAAATGACCTTAAGAGGGTATGGGGCTACTGATTGTGTCCTTATTAATGTTAGCTATCTTTTTAATATTATTTTTTCAAAAAGTTCCACTTTATTAGTGTCCTTGATTATGAGTGTGTAGTTCTCCTATGTCAGGTTCACCACTATAAATACATACCTATCGTTGTAAATGAACAAACTCAACACTTGGAAGCAAAAGGATAAAAAGTAAAATAGCAAAGCTGTAAAACATGGCTGGAACTCTGGAAGTTCATTGTGGCTGCTCAGCTTCATCCACAGCAAACCAACAAGGTCATGAGGTTGAGATGTGTGAGGAGCTATGTTGTCACTGAAAACAAGATAGGAAAGAACATTAGAAGTCAAGAATGCTTATTCCATGATCAAGAGGTTTGAATTAGTTCTTACTTTGTTGAACTCTTTTGTATGAAGTGCAGCCCCTGACAAAAAAACAGTTCACAAACATTTTTCCCAGATTGTGTACTTACTCAAAATGAAGTCTGAATTTTCAGAAACACTCTGTGGTTACTAACATCTTTAGTATTATTGTTAAAATAATTAGTTTACAAATTAGTGAATGTGGTATCATTTTCATGATTTTGATATTCAAGTTCAAGAACATGGAGTGTCACTTAGATATTTACATCTCAAATTTTTAAGCTATGTTCTGTTCTTATATGTTATGATGTTATGATGGTGATATTATGCAACCCTAAAGCCTAGATTGATAATCTTAAAAAGAAATAAAAAAAAAAAAAATCAAACCAAATTCAAACCAAGTACAAACAGATTTCATTTACTTTTAGGCATCATTTTAGCTATTATTTTTGAATGAACTTAGTTTATAGCTAGAGTATATTCACACTAAATTTATAAACAAAAGGCAAAAAAGGTAATTGGTACTTTCTAAAGAGTTTCCACTTTATTATTCTCAACTGTTTGTGAATTAGTTCTTGCTTTGGTGAACTCTTTTGTATCAACTGCAGCCACTTAAAATGGTAAACATGAACATGGAACATAAAATTGAAAAAAAAAAAAAAACAATTCATATACCTTTTTTTTTTCATTTACTTACTCAAATTGAAGTGGTTATTTACATCTTTAATATATTATTGAGAAGCCTTATTTTACAAAACTGTGAATGTGAAATCATTTTGATTATCTAAAATATCATCTTTGTAGGAAAAATTAAAGAAAATCTGTAGATTAAAATTGGCACAATTTCCAGTACATACAATATTGGTATTCCTACAAAACAAGCAAACTTACTATCAAGCATTAAATGCTGATGTTAAGGTTTGACTCACCCACATAAATGTTTGATAAGGACTACTCTTTTCTCTTTTATCCCCCTACCTATATATACATTACATTTCACTACAAATATGTGCATTCCATATTCCTTTTGGATGTAAAATTTTGACAACAGAGTTTAAGTTTTGGCCCAACAATGAAGAAATTAAAGTTGTCAACAATCATAAACGGGAAAAGAAAGCTGGATTTTGAAGATAAAGGTAAAATTTCATGTTCAGTTGCACTCCTACATTTATATCTTTTGAAATACTAACTTTGTTTTTAATTAGTGAAATGCAACACATTTTTTAAGTGGTAAAACAGCATGGAATTCATAGAAAAATGAAATAATCATAACATTTTACCATTTAAAGTACTAATCATAAAATTTTTCCATTTCAATTAATGAAATCAAATTAAAGTATTAAAGCATAAAAGATATAACATTACTGTAGATACTGTAATAAACATTAAATACCCAAGTTTAAAAATATCTATTGCATATTCAACAATAGAATCAAATTTTATAAAATCTATTATAATAATTGATTTTCATGCATTTTCAAGAATAATTGGTTTTCATGCATCTTCAAGAACGGGTACGAAAAATTAAAGTAGTTAGGGTTTTGATACTTAACTTTTTTCCAGTCGTGCGCCTGGGGATTGTGTACAGTTTGCTGCAATTTTTTGATCGACTAACATAGGGTTTTTTTTATAATCTGAAATTTGCAAGAAATATTAAAATGTACAAAATCAGTGAATATATTAGGGTTTTGTAAACAAATCCCTCGATTTAATCGCATGCGTACTCTGAAAATAATTATAAGCCATAAAATAATGAAATAACTTAGGGTTTTGAAAATTACCATTCTGTCGATTTCCGAAATTCATCCGAGTGATGAATGTATTTTCCCTTCTCGGATTCTGTAGGTTTTCGTTGTGTTGTAGGTACGTTGATGGTTGGATATTTGTTTTCGCCGGTCTGTTGATTTGGTATAAGCATTGTTGGATTTGGATTTTATGATCTCTTACAGAGATTCTGTGTTTTTTTGTCAGCAAGATTAGTCGTTGACCGATTTCCGTCGCTGGAAATATAGGTAGACCGAATCGTGGATGGACGTGAGATGGTGGAGTGACGAAGGGAGAATGAGGACGGCCGACTCTTAGCTTAGGATTAGGTTTAGGTTCGTTTTTATATTGACAGGGGTTTGGGCCGGGTATGGGTTGTGTTATTGGGTCTCCGTTTTGGGCCATGAAATATATTGGTTATGCTTGGATTAAACTGGAAATTATTGAGCTGATGTTATAATATATATGATATTTATGATATATAATGATATAATATATGAATTTATAATTTAATACAAATAATTTTGATATGATGTATGAATTTATAATTTGTATTATTCTGAAATTTATAGATACATTTTAGACGGTTGCATACTATTTGAATTTTTATGTCAACTTATTATGCTGTTAATTATTAATTAATAATTTAAAATATATTATAATTTGTTTAATATCCGTACAACTACATTTTGCAATTTTAAAATTTAATGAAGTGTTTTTAGATAAAATTTAAGCAATATACACATATATATATATATATATATATATATATATATATATATATATATGTCTGTGTGTGTGTGTGTGTGTGTGTGTGAATTTCTTATTTATTTATTTCTATTTCAATTTAAATGATTGCTGTTTTACTTTTTATGCAGTATTATATTCTATATATTTTTATTTAACTTTTTTTACAAATTAGATTTTTTGGTAATTTTTGTTGTACTATTTAAATATTAATTTGTTTCTCATGTAGGTAGACAACATTGGTGATCAAAGACATTCCAATATTTGTTATGAAGACCGTAGTGTGCATGGACTGCATTTGTTAACATAGTCATGTGTTTGAGTTATTAGACCTTCATTTTCTACATTGTTGCATATTCTTAATAATGGTACCTAAATTTGAAATGTATATCTCATTAAATATACTCCTACAACTATTAGTTCTTCATTCTTATTGATGTTTACCATGAAGTTTTTAATAATGTATAATATTTAATTTACTTTTTATTAATTAATATAAGTTTTTGGTTTTTATTTTAAATTTTAAATTTATGTATCTATTTATTATATTTAAATTAAGTCTATCATAAAGAACTTAAAATAATTATAATAATACTTATCTCACTATAACACAACAAAAATATTTTTAATATATAACCCGTGCATCGCACGGGTACAATACTAGTTTGTTATGAAAGTGAAATGGTAGCTCTATGAATTAATTCGTTAATATTGCTCAAATCACCTGAATTAAATCACTATATACAAAAGTATATTCAAAATATTGCACTATGATCAAATGTACGGGAATGAATATTTTGATAGATTTTTCCATCCTTTTCAATACCTACACTCCGTATTCTAGATCTTCTTCTAGCAAGGATAAGAAAATTCAAAGATCTTCTCTTATACTAATTGAAACTTGAAAGAAATATATTGATAACCCAACAAATACAATCTATGGCGGAATTGATACACTACACCTACTCTTCATACTATTCTATTCGATCATTAATATGGTAAATATTTGTGTTTAATTTAAAATTAATGAATGTAACAATGATCTGATAACCTTATGTTGATTGTAAATTAGTTGGGGGATCATAAACCAATATGCGAAATCATTATACTATGGATCATGGTTCACATTATAAAATGAATGCATTTTTAATATAATAAATATTATATTCATTTTTTGAAGTACTAAATACGGAAGATTTATTATTTGGTATACTATAAATAATGAACCATTAATACAAAAATAATATATTTTCAGTGTATTAAAAATGAACATTTATTAATGGTCCAAAATATAATTTGTCCAATTCGTGGGCAAATTATTACAATGTTGTGTGGACCATAAAAGAAGTATATAATTATTTGTGTATTGAATGTACATTATATAAAATAATATACTTTCAGTACTCAAATAATGTATTTTTCTTGAATACAAAATACATTTTAAATATATTAAAAATATATTATTTATATACTAATTATACATTAATAATATACTTTCAGTATTTAAATAATATACTTAGTTTTTATTTATTTATTTATGATCTCATGGCCCACACAATAATTATCCCTAATCCGTGTATGTAGGCCATGAGTAGATGGAGCTTAATTAGCAATCCTTATTTATTGCAAAGGCCCACAATTCATTCTTCCCCTATAGGCTTTAGGCTTTAGCTCACCTGTGGCCCGTATCATTCACAGCTTTGAAGCAACGTACACCATTGGAGACTTGCATGTACTGTACATTAAGCAATTACCCACTCCTTACTCCTTACCAACAATATTGATGTTTGGGTGATCAAAATCAAACTATTTTAACATTCAAATTTTACTACTCACCATTTATGCTAAGTTGTTATTCTATGTTATTGGACCTAATATATATGATAAGATTAGATATAAAAAGTCATTTAAACATTTGCTAATAAGATTAATCAATTTTCAGTCATTTAGTCTCCTGAATATCTCAACTCCCTATTGGGATCATTAAGAGACAAGATATACAATAATTACCAATTTGATGCATTTCTACTACTTCGGATCCGTATAAATCATCAACCAATTTATTTTTAGTAATCCAAATACACATATATTATCAACTATAACTCAATCTTATCGTCCTTCTTCTTAACAAAATATAAATAAAATTTTGAATTACATTACAATCAACTATAGAGTAGAGATTTATACCATTAAATTAAACCTTGGACACCTTGGTAAAAAGGTAATACAAACGTAAGAAAAGGGAACATATAATAGAATAAGGATAATTGCTTTGAATTAAAGAAAAGGAAATGTGATGGTCGACATGATTTTGCAACTAACCTATATAGCTTTTATTTGCTCTTTAGTCAACCATGCCTCCAAACACCGGTTCTTATATCGTGGACCGCGGATTCCCAAAACGACGTCATTTTGATTAATGAAACATACGGATGAATCGCGCCACTCACTTTCTTTTCATATATACTGCAATTTCTTTTCATATATACCGCAGTTTCTTTTCATATATACTGCAGTTTCTTTTCTATATATACCACTCACTTTCTTTTCAAATATACTGCAGTTTCTTTTCATATATATTGCAGTTTCTTTTTATATATATTGCAGTTTCTTTTCATATATACTGCACTTTCTTTTCAACATAACTGCAGTTTCCTTTCAACACAACTGCAGTTACTTTTGGATATAACTATAGTTTCATTCGATAATATACAACTGTAGTTTTATATGAAAAGAAACTGCAGTATTTTTGAAAAGAAACTGAGTGGCGCGAATTCATCCGTCTATTTCATTAATCAAAACGACATCGTTTTGGGACCGCGGTCTACAATGCATTGTGGACCACGGTCCACGATATAATTTGCGTCCAAACACCCACTACTTTACTCCTTCCAAAATTAAAACGCCATTTAATTTTGACTGCCCCTAGGCAGACATCATATCGTTTCCCAATCCCACAATGAATGGATAAACAAAATTAAATCTTTTTTCCCCAAATTATAATAATGGCGGATATATATATATGTGTGTAATTATTAAATATAATTAAAAAATCAGTTTTTAAGAAAAAAAATCATAAATATAAATTAATAAATAAAATGAGAGACACACTCAGAAAGAACCGATATTTATTTTAGCTAAAGCATGAACTAGTTGATTAGTAGTTTTACGAATTAAATTAAAAGAATAATAACTACTGGTATAATTAGGAAAAGAGAAATACTGGTATAGTTAGAAAAACATGTTAATACAATCTTGTTATATAAATTTGAGATAATTTTGGTCTCAATTTACACCAACCACTCAAATTCAAATTCATTTGTCTACGATAAATCACTAATACGACCTTTCACTAGGTTTAAGATGTTAATATCGCCCTAGTAATATGGAAGATGAATAAAAATTTAATTTTTTTTTAAGACGTGATGAATCATGAATGAGCTTAACATAAGGAGTTGTTGAGGGAGGAAATTAAGGCAGAAGAAAGAATGAGAAAACACGTGGCTGCATGTGATGATCGGCCACGATATCGCTTCACTGCACCCTGCCTACTGCCTACTTCCTACTTCGATCCTATGGATATTTTTTAAAGAAAAGATCACACTAATCATTGTGAGAAGGTTCAGTATAATTCTCTATCGCCAGCTGTCACTAACTTATCCTCTATGCCCTTTCACAATCTGTAGAACCCCGGTGTGGGTATAACTTTTTTATGCGGTTGTGCAATTTTTTATTTATTTGTGTAATTACGCACTTTAAGCGTAACGCAAATCATGCACATCTAAATTTTAGTATTTTAAGCACACAGATACCGCACCTTAAGCTAAGAACACAAACCACACACCTAAAATTTGTAAATGGTGCACATAAATCATGCACCTAGAGTTTTAAAATGGAGCACATTAAGTTTCAACATTGATGCCTCCACTGAGGCTCGAACCCACTCTCATCATTCATAAGACACCGGATGCCACTAGACCACAAGGTCTTTGGCATATATATATATATATATAAACAAACCTTGTTAAGGTCCATAACATAAACCTTGTTATATTAGTGATTTTACAAAAGATTTAATTTCTAAATTCTAATTGTGTTATATTGATCATGCTTTTTTATTCTATATTTCTTTTCAAACTTTTTCCGTCTATAGAATCAATTTGACCACTCATTTAAAATGATAACAGATGTGACATTACACTACATATTACTTGTCACATACATTGTTATTTAATTTGTAGAAAAGATTATTTTTTGAATGAATATAGTAAATGTGACAACTCAATTCAAACTCATCATTATTCTCTTACGATATGTTATTTGATTCACAAAATTTAAATTTAAATAATTATTTTAAATTCCGATTAAAAGTGGTTGATTTTAAATTTTTTTGAGAAAAAGTGGTTTGTACTCTATATTTTGTACAAGTATTTATGGAAATAAAAATTAAAAAGCAAGTGATTTTGTCGGCGAAGAGCAACTATCCAGGGGTCAGCCTCCTACGTATTCAATATTCATCATATCATATAAAAATGCAAATTTTTAGGACTTGATTTGATTAGTTGACTCAAATTTAGGCGCAGTGTTGAAGAAAGCTTGAGCAGTTGAGGAGTGAGGAGTGTGAGACCCACTCCAGTGAAGACGGCAAACGGCATTTTGGTGTTGCATTTGGTGCAAATTGTTCTCCAAGGAAGGCGGCATATTCTACACCATTTTGGTGTTGTCTACAGTGCATCACCAAATTTGGTGATGTACTGTAGATTGACACCAAAATGGTGTAAAAAATTTAAATGTCACTTTTGCCCTTTATCTTTTGTATTAATTCTTTTTGTATCCTTATTTTGTTTTTATGAAATTACATATTTTGTTAAATACATAAACATAAAATTTAAATAATTAAAAATAAATTATACCATTTGAAAGATCACATCAAAACGATTAAAACAAGACTAATATCATATATAGATTAATTAAAAATTAAAGTACATAAAACATAATTTTCATAAAATTAAACCTAATACATTCGAAATTAAACAAAACATATTTAGAGTAACCATATGTGGGAACGATATACTAATTTTGAAAATTAAATGTAATAGTTGTATTATGTAATATTATTGTGGAATAAAAATATTATTTGCACTACAATAAAATTTTATTTTTAAAAATTTAAAATAAAAAAATAAAGTTTTAATTTATGAGAAACAAATTATTTTATTGTAGGAATAAAATTTGGTGTAGAATTTGGTGTAATGGGTTGGAGATGAATAAAATTTGGTGTAAGAATATGCTGAGAATATTCTTTTTGGTGTAAAATTTGGTGCAGAATTTGGTGTTTTGGGTTGGAGATGGTCTGAGAATGGTTAAACAATCATCCAAAACAAGAAAATTAAAGCAAGAAAACGCCAAAAAGGCCTTCAAAACCCGCCCACTCCCGGCAAAAGCACCCTGCGTTTCCTTTTCCCACAAACAGACGAATACATATGTATTTGTGTTTGTCGGTATTCTTCGAATTTGATCTGCGAATGGGTCGCGGAAACCGCAGGAGATGCAAACATTAGATTGAGTCCTTCCCTTCATGGGAATGCATAGGATATGATGGCGTTTAGTTGAGCCATTTCCTTTACTGTGTGTTTTTAAATTTCAGTTTTTTATTAAAGTATCTTCTTGTGTTTTTTTCTCCTTGAGTGAGTAAATTAAAGATAGAGTATTGGGCAAATGGGAATAGCAACGGAGTCGAGAATGGATCAGTATGATATTATGGAACAGATTGGCAAGGGGGCATTTGGTGCTGCAATTCTCGTTCATCACAGACAAGAGAAAAAGAAGTATCAATCACTCTCTTTCTCTCTTTTACTTCTAAAATTTGTAAATTTAGGCATTTTTTAAAGGTTTTCCAAGATCAATTCTTTCTCTTTTGTGTCTGTTAGGTATGTGCTAAAGAAGATTCGGTTAGCACGACAAACGGAGCGCTGCAGAAGAGCTGCTTATCAAGAGGTGCTGCATTTTCTGTGTCCATCAATCTTCACATTGATATTATTTCTCTTTTTTGGATTCTTCATTAATTTGATTGGTTATATACAGCCACTAATAGAATTGTCTATTTGGAGCAGTTAGTAGAAAAGTGTGATGTTAGTTATGTGTAAATGCATTTGATATTGATCCTTTTGTGTATTGTCTCTGCTGGAAATGATTGCATAATACCCAGATATTGGAAATTTTTACAGAGATCTCACTGAAATTTCAATGTGTAGATGGCTTTAATTGCCCGAGTTCAACACCCTTATATAGTTGAATTCAAAGAAGCATGGGTGGAGAAGGTGAGAGGCATTATTTGACAGTAAATTAGTTATAGACTTGTAGAAGCTTTCTTCTCAAGTTGACTTTGTTTGCTATCTTCCCAAATGGAACTGCAGGGTTGCTATGTTTGCATTGTTATTGGCTACTGTGAAGGCGGCGATATGTAAGTTTATTAAGAAATATGAGGTCCATAAGAACATAAAATTTTGTTTAGAATTACTTGATATACTTGTTTCTGAGTTTTAAGTGCTCTTATAGGGCTGAATTGATGAAGAAAGCAAATGGATCATACTTTCCCGAAGAGGTATGTGTATGAACTTCTATTAGCATTATCTCAAACTAGCAATTCTGAATGTAGTATGATAGATACAGCGGCATGTGGAAAAAGATTAAGCTATTCATAGGATATGACATTTCTCTTACCTATAAAAAGGAAGAATGTTTCTCAAATGATTTGATTTCCCCTATTTTTGTCATCTCAAGCATGGGCTAATCCTTATATCTTCATCTACTTTCTCGGGATTGTTTGACGGTTGAAAATGATATTTTTGATGCAGAAACTTTTGAAGTGGTTCACTCAATTACTGTTGGCAGTTGAATATCTGCATTCAAGTTTTGTTCTGCACCGTGATCTGAAAGTATGCATTTTAATTTTTTTTAAAAACTATGTTTGGGTTTAGTTTGCTCTATTGTGTATTGAGTTACGATGCTATTCTGTGGCAGTGCTCTAACATCTTTCTCACAAAGGATCAAGATGTTCGGCTAGGTAAGTTTGGTACTTCTGTTATTTTGTTGAATTTCATATCTTCTAAAAGCGATAAGAATGTACCCTTTAGATGATCTGTTCATTGTGCAGGTGATTTTGGACTTGCTAAAACATTGAAGGAAGATGACTTGACTTCTTCAGTATGTGTTAATACAGATGCTTTTTGCTATCGATTTCTAATGTATGGATGGAAGAAAATGCCAAAGGATTTAATTATAGGCTCCTTTTCCTTCATTTTTGTTTTTTTCTGAACTACGGGTAAAACCTAAATACGAAGTTAGGTCATACACCATACTTGAGGTCTTGAGCCTAGACGAAAATCAGGAAATAGAAATGTAATGTGAGGATCTTTTAAATACTTGCACGGTAAGTCCTCTTCGGGAACTAACATTTTTGTTGTTTACGTCCTTAGGTTGTTGGAACTCCCAATTACATGTGCCCTGAACTTCTTTCAGATATTCCTTATGGCTTCAAATCGGATATTTGGTCTCTAGGTAAGCATTTTCAAATTAATATAGGCCAACTATGATGATTTGTGAAACTGAAGTGAAGTGTTAGTTAACAAGCCATTCTAGTGTCTTTTGATATTACACTTTTTTTTTTTTAATAAACTTTTCCCAAATCTTTTTGTTCATGACTAGGATGCTGTATGTATGAAATGGCTGCTCATCGGCCTGCCTTCAAAGCATTTGTAAGATTCTTTGAACTTGTTTATTTCTATAGCGTCGGGAGGGGTAATCATTCTGAATGTTGTCTTAGAAAACCCGTTCGTTCTCAATTAATTAAATTGCAACTACACATTTGCTCATTTCCCAAACAAATGCAGTTTTCGTGGTTTTTCCCTTCTATTCGTTAATTCAAGCTAATGGTGAAATTTCATAATGCCTCAGGACATGGCAGGATTAGTAAGCAAGATTAACCGATCAGCTATTGGCCCGCTTCCTCCATGTTATTCTCCATCCATGTAAGTACCGCTTTTCTTCCTATCTTATTTGTACAAAAACCTCGTAGATGCTGCACCATATATGGTTTCCTGCAAGGCTAACTTTGCAATATTCTTTATCAGGAAGACGCTGATTAAGGGCATGCTAAGAAAGAATCCTGAGAATCGACCTACTGTAAGCCCTTTCGGTAGTAACTTATTGAAAATCGTTTTTTTTCTGTTAGTTTCTGACCACTTGATCTCGTCCTTTTCAGGCATCTGAACTCCTGAAGCACCCCTATTTGCGGCCCTATGTTGATCAATATCGCCCATCCTGCAATCCTCCTGCAAGTTCCCCCGAGAAGCCTCTTTCCGTTGTTCATAACAATCGAAAGCCTATGGTTGAAAGCTGTAGCAGTACTAGTTCTTGCAGTGATAGAGATGGTTTTGCACCGAGGGAGAGAAACATTCAAGCCGTGGCATTCAATTGTGACGATAAGCGCACAGAAACTGACTTGGCTTTTGCTGACGATGAATGCAATTCTGGGCAACCTTATTGCAGTAACAAACAACCCGGAATCAGTACTTGCACAAAAATCGAGAATTGTGAGGCAAAAACTGTCTTGCATGAGGAACAGATATGTAATTCAGATACTAAGCAACCAATTACTGGAAAACATATAGAAATGGCGTTGAAAGAAGGAAGAACTAGAGAAAATAAGTATCTGATGAGAGAAAATCGAGCAAAGGCTGGTTTTGATTCCAGAAAGCGGAATCATGCAACACATTCCCTGAAACATAAGGTAGCGATGCTTATTTCATTGGTTATAATTGGCATTTTTTTTTATCTGAAATTGCTAAATGTACGAGTATGCATTCGTTTTGCTACTTTCTTTGCAGTTGCTTGCTTCCGATTCCTCTCCAAAAACTAAGACTAGACACGAGAGAATCTCTTCCTCGTGGCCTGTAAAGCACATTGCTGAAGACGGATTTCCTTCCAGGGCGAGACAAAGAACACCTAATTTAACTAGACGATCATCGATTCCTCCTGCAGTGTTGAGGCAGGCGGGAAGTGATGCTCCCGATAATGTGGACAATGATAAGAAGGCTCGGGATTTGGATGACACTTTGAAGAAGCACCAACAACAAAGAGATGTTGCTCGTGAGAAATCGAATTCAATTACTGTCACCTTTGAGAATACCCTCCCACGTTCTGAAGTACTGGCTGCTTTTAACGATGATGCTTCAACTAGCAGGCCTCCGAGTAGTTCTATTCCTACATCTAGTGGTCACGATAAGCATATCGTGAAGGAATTTGTCTCTTCAACAAGAGGTGCCTCTCTTGTTCCCTTGAGTCAAAACAACGTGCTTCGATCAGACCACACTTCAGAAATGGATGGTGAAGATAACCTTACACTGAAAGAATTGTTATCCTCCCAAACAGACAATGCCCCCTTCACCCTCCCTCCTGTCTCGGATACCAAAACGACTTTGAAGCTCGAGAATGGCACTATTTTGCAAAGTGTAGCTTTCGATAATCCATCTTCTGATGATGTCATAAACGCTATCCATCACGATAGTTACCAGGTTAGTACCGAGGAGCCAGTGATTGAAAACGTTGGGAAACTGGTAGGCATAGTAAGTGCTGAGATTGATATTCCAAAATCATCTAGTACTGCTGGTGAGTATGTCAAAACGAAGGAAATGGATTCAGGACACCTCAGCAATCCCGCCTCCCCTGTCTCAGCTTCGGATTCTTCAGTACCAGCAAAACCCGACCCTCGAGTTGCAGAGGAAAGGCCCGTGAAAGAGGCGTTAGATGTCAAGTCTTTCAGGCAGAGGGCAGAGGCGCTCGAAGGGCTATTAGAATTGTCAGCCGACTTATTGGAGCACAATCGATTAGAAGAGCTTGCCGTCGTTCTGAAGCCTTTTGGAAAGGGCAAGGTTTCTCCGAGGGAGACCGCAATCTGGTTGGCCAAAAGTCTGAAAGGACTAATGCTTGAAGATTCAGCTCACAATTCATGATCATCATATGGTATATGCATTCATGCTCAATATTTCAGCCTTTTTTTTTTCTAATTTTTTTTTTTTTTTTTCCATTTTCAAGTTCCACTTGAATCATTGAAGACAAATGTTACAGTTGACAATTTCTTAGTATAGTACATTGTACACATCAAGAATACAAACTGGGAACATTTTTTATCCCTCCAAATGCAGAATGGAATGTTTTTATATTACATTGTACCTTAATGTCAATATTGATGTCGTGGAAATTAAAGAAGCAAGCATCAAGCAAAAATTGAGTTTCCACCATTAATGTGGAGTATTAAAGCTGCGGTTTTCTTTTATGACTTCTTTGAGAAAAAGGAGCAGGAAATATGTTGCTGCTACGTGTGGGAAAGGCAAAGCCTTTTTTGGGCATTGAAGGTGGAGGATGAAAAAAGCTGATTCTTTCCCATTTCCTAAAGTATTCCAAACTTCCTTTTGTTCCCCTAGATGGTCCACGGTTCAAAAATGACATCGTTTTGTGTAACTTTCTCACGTTGGCCGTTGCAATATATATATTTTATAACTCATCATATACATTATTCTAACACATAAAATACATTATTTTAACATATAATATATAATATCTTACTCTAGAAGTTTCATTATTCTCACGTAATGTACATTATTCTAACTCATAAAATTTAGTAGTGTCGTTTTAAACCGGGGCAAAATATCACGCGCTTTGACATATCAAGAATGGTACTCATTTACTTGGTAACCACAAGGTTAACTCTTAACAAGAGCAACTTATTAGCCTTTTTTTGTTTGAACCGGTCAGCTATGAACAATCTAAGCTAGTTGACCTCTTTGTAGTCATTTGAGAATTAGAGTTACAAGGTAAAGTTTATCCAATGTACATTCTCGAGTAGTGACGGTAGGTATTCCTTGTCACCTAATAAAAGAATGGTACTCTCAATTCAAGATGCAATATCGTTTTAGAAATTGATAAGCGCAAAATATAATATTACCATGTGAGATATACATAATACAAATAAAGTAAGATCTTCTCTTTATGTTAGATTGATTTCTTGTCTCCACTTTAATAGTATATTTGTGATATTGTCTTGCAGCATCTTGTTAGGGCTCTGGCTCTCTTCGAATTTAATGATTAAATGCGTGCAAACTCATTGTTTCCTTGTTATAAACAAAAGTTATATATGTCATATATATGCATGATTATGATTGAAACCTTTAAAAGAAAAAAGAAAAACATTGAAAATAAAGCATGCATTATATATTTTGGTGTAGTTAGATGTGTGAGGTGGAGATGATAGTGTTAGGTGAGGTGAAAGGAAGTTGGAACAAATTAAAGTTAGTAGTGCATTTGCATGCAACTTTTAATTTGTCATCAATAAAACCACCACCCTATCATATCATTTCATGCAACTAACATTCATCTTTCTACCCTAGCTAGCTAGCTTGATTATTTATCCCTTCAAAGCCAAGTTTCTATATTTGTGGAATAGAGTAATGCTAGGTATCTTTCAAAAACCTTCCCTCTCAATTTCTCTCCTGATGTGAAACAATTTAATTGAATTATTTAGCATTTAATTAAAATGCATAGGGTTTGCAAATTCTTGGCACCCAATAAATATAACGAAAATGATATTTACCCCTATTAAGGGTATCCATGCACAATGGTTCTCCCTTACCTTCCTATTTTGTGGGCCTAACTTTTTTTTTTTTTTTCTTAACGGCATTTCAACAATTTTGTTGATGGAGGAACAAAAAAAAGTCATGCTACAATAATAGTATGACCAAAAGTAAATGTTCTAATAAAAAATGACTAAAAATAAACTGTCACATATAAATCTAGGACCAAAAATGAAATTAACTATTTCAATTATATTACTGGTGTTTTTTGTGCTAGGATTAAAGGTTTCTTAACTAGAAGGTTGGAGTATATTCTAGAATTGCCTTAAGATGAGGGCTTTCGCATGCCGCATATGCATATTCTTTCTTTTCAAATTAGAAATTGAAAGCGATTCGCAAACTTTAGTTTGCACCATATTTTAATTTTAATGCAAGTAAAAATAAAACGCTTAATACTTTTTAACTGATGTTCTGACACATTAACATTATCTTACGCTCCTCATTATTCCCTCATCATTCATCTCCCATGAAATTATATACTTTTTTTTTTTTTTTTATATATAATTCTCTCCCTCCAACCAAATATTCTATTAGAGCGTAAAATTTAAGAGTATATTTATGTATATATTTATTTACTCCGTATTTATTTATTGTATAAAAGATTTCCTTGGCAGCACGCAGCAGGCAGCAGGACTTGTCCTAAAGAACCCTAATAACTGATGTGGTTTGCCTACCAATGCAAGCCTTTATGTCAATTGCAAGACATGCCCTTCTGATCAACCCATGCAAGCTAGCTCATATGTCTATGTAATTATTAACTCATTGCATGCATGCATGCATTTAATCTAAGGGTGTGTTTGGTTGGAACGTAGAAATCAAAATCAGAATGGGAATTCAATACTTGGTAATTGGAATGAGTTTTGATGAATGTATTTTGCATGTTCGGTAGTAGGGTGAAATTGGAATGGTTATCAATTTTGATGTGTGGTTATGTATGACCATATAATTGAAATAAAGGTTTTAAAAATACAAAAATATAAAATCAAAGAAATTCATCTTAAGACTGACAATGAAGTGCTATATATAGTAAGCAATGCAATGAGGAATTGAAGTCGATGAAGTGAAGAAAGATAGATGAGTGAGGAGGCAACGAAATGAGGAGGGATAAAGCTAAATTAATGTGATGATACCTTATTTAAATTAGGTAATAAATTTTGTAATTATTGGGGTAATGAAATTCTATACCTTTGTTTTAAAAAATTGTCAACTAAATAATCGCAAATTATATCATGGACCGTGGTCCACAATGCATTGTGGACCACGGTCCCAAAACGACGTCGTTTTGATTAATGAAATAGACGGATGAATTCGCGCAACTCACTTTCTTTTCATATATACTGCAGTTTCTTTTCAAATATACTGCAGTTTCTTTTCAAACATACTGCAGTTTCTTTTCAAATATACTGCAGTTTCTTTTCATATAAAACTACAGTTGAAAAGAAACTGCAGTATATATGAAAAGAAACTGCAGTATATTTGAAAAGAAACTGCAGTATATTTGAAAAGAAAGTGAGTGGTATATATAGAAAAGAAACTGCAGTATATATGAAAAGAAACTGCAGTATATATGAAAAGAAACTGCAGTATATTTGAAAAGAAACTGAGTAGCGCGAATTCATCTGTATGTTTCATTAATCAAAACGACGTCGTTTTGGGGATCCGCGGTCCACAATGCATTGTGGACCGTGGTCCACGATATAAGAACCGCTAAATAATGTGTATGACTTTCATTTTCATTCATTGTGTCTAACGGTCTAACCTCTGAACCAAATACATGCACCTTTTATTATTTATGAAGTACGAAATATTAGATAAAGATATATAGGGTTGGTTTGGTAAATGATGATTTGACTAGTTTTTGGCGATTTTGCCTGTTTCAATATTTTGACATAGTCAAAATACAAAATACAAAATACAAAAAAAAAAAAAAAAAAAAAAAAAAAAAAAAAAAAAAGGAAAAATCCCGTTTAGAAAAATAGTTGTTGCGATAAGAATATACATCCCAAAACACTGAAAAACAAGTTCAAAATAAAATTTTAAAAAATTTATTTTGTTTTTTGGTATAGATGGCATGAGAGCCAATGTCCAAAATGGGGAGAGCATTCCCACTATCTATAGAGGGAGTGCTCTCTCCATTTGTGGTTGCTTGCCGATGTCCCAAAAAATCTGAGTTTGTTTGTTTGTTTATTTATTTTTATTTAAATTATCAAAAATATATTATTTTTTTAGATCTTTTTAATATATATATATATATATATATATATATATATATATATATATATATATATATATATATATATATATATATATAACGGTTAATAGTAAATTACTTATTTTATCAAATATTTTTTTTTTATAAACAATTAGTATAATTTGGTAGTTTTTTTTTTGAATACTACTGACTCTGTTTATAACTACTTTCTTAACCTATTGAAGCACAAGAGTCTGAGGCTCAAACCCACCACTTTCCGTATAAAGAGAAAGGTTTGATGCCACTGGACCACAAGGCCCTTTGCGGTTACTATCAAATATTTGGTAGTTAAAATTATTAACACTTCAAATCTTACACCTGCAGAGTAGCTAGTAAAGTCTTTCAATTTATTTTAAATTTAACATAATGTAATATCTATATTAGTGATGGGTCGTGGTCGTTACTCATTCCAAGTCATTCTGAGTGGTTGGGAAAATGAATTGAATGTGATCCGTGTTCTCAGTCTATTGGGGTAATAATTGTCTATTTCTTCGTCTCAGTCAATTTAGTACTATAACGTGAACTTGACGCTGGGGTGCAAGACTTTAATTTGCTGGTTCAGTCTACTACACCATCATGAGTCAAACCCCAAAACCAATGTTTTTAACCAATCTTAATAATATCATTAAACTTATTATTACCATATAATATATACGTAATACGTGTACTACATGCATGCACTTCTTGATTATATCACTTCAACTGATCCAAAATTTATCTACCATTAAATCTTATTTAGTGAAAGATCGAGTTTTCACGACACTTATTCTTCATTCACAAGGAACGTACCAAATTTAGATGGTGCATTTAAAATTCTTTAACAATAATACATACCCTAAAAATAATTGTTAGTATTCTATACATATATTCAATGATCTAAGTTTGCAATCACTTATTGGTATGAAGATCAGATCGAGTAGTGCCAAGGACTTTGTAGTCTAGTCACACCAAGTTGTTCTCACATTATATGAACAGATGATGCGGGCATTGTAATAGAACCAGTAATATTAAAAAAAAAAAAAAAAGAAGATCAGAGTAGTGTGTTAATTATTGTGTTATAATTTCAAGAGATTACACGGTAAAACGGGACCAAACCACATATATAGGGGCAGAAATTCTTGAGTCCATCCTTAGCATGTTGCTAACTCCGTATCAATTTCGATATCACAACTTTATCGTCCAAATCTCTTGAAAAAGAAACTATTTTCATGACGAAACTATGCCCTTATCAAAATTATTCAAGCTAGCTTAGTCAAGAAGTATATACACAAAATTTTTGTGATGAAAGCAATGATTGAACACGTATATACGGAGTATTAGTTAGTCAACATATTAAAGGATATGAAAATGGTCAATATACTCCTAAACTTTACACAAAAAGTTAAAACATGAAATCGACAATCGGTGGACTTAGAGGCGGCTCAATCTTATGGCCTCCCATATAAGAGAGTTACTATATGTCATCTAAGCACCTCAAACCTTTGCCTATATAAGAGACCATTATATTCTCCCAACATGTAACGTAAGTAACCAACTAAGCACTCTCACCCTATTAACACCTATATTGGAAATTCCATTTTTCGACTCTTAGCCAAGACCTCAACTCCTCCTTCCTTCATGTCCGCCCAATACCCCTATGAGCGGCGGAAGTGTTACCGCCGCCTCTGCGCTATCCTCTCGTGGTTCATAATCCTCATCCTCATCACCATCTTCCTCATCTGGCTAATCCTCCGCCCCACCAAGCCCCACTTCATCCTCCAAGACGCCACCGTCTACACCTTCAACCTCACCACCGCCACCACCTCCACCCTCAACCTCCTCACCACCACCCTCCAGCTCTCCCTGGCCGCCCGAAACCCCAACAAACGCATCGGAATCTACTACGACCGCCTCGACGTCTACGCCACGTACCGAGGCCAGCAGATCACCCCTCCCACTTCCCTCCCCGCGTCCTACCAAGGCCACAAAGAAGTCACCGTTTGGTCGCCGTTCGTCAACGGGAACGCCGTCCCCGTGGCGGTGTACTTGGGAGCGGAGATTAGTGAAGACCAGAACGCCGGGAGGGTGTTGATCAACGTGAGAGTGGATGGACGGGTGAGATGGAAAGTTGGGACGTTCATCTCCGGGAGGTATCGGTTGAATGTAAACTGCCCGGCTTATTTGAGCTTCGGAGGAGGGGAATATAGTCCCAACAGTGTTTTGGTCGGGTCAACTGCTAAGTATCAATTGGTGCAACAATGTTACGTTGATGTTTAGTTTGACCATAAGTAGTTATTATTTTCTTTAGTTTCTAGTTATACGATTAGTCTCTTTGAGGTTTTCTATTGGGAAATTACAATGTCATATGTTGTCAAATTATAGCGTTAAATCAACACATTGTATGGTGTGAGGCGTAATATATTTTCTTTAAAATCCATTTGTTTTGTCCAAATGGTGATAGGAGTATTGAAGGATCTACTTTCCATGATACAATGGATTAATAACATAAATATTTGAGGCGCTCAAATATAAACATGACAGATTAGAATAACAAGGTAAACAGTACACTTCAAAATTTTTAGAGAAGTGGTTGTATAATTTTTGAGAGAGCATTCACTTTTAATTTGGTTGAATTGCATCATTTTGCATTGTTCAAGAATCTAATTGTATTTTTTTTTGAGTTCCATGACTTAATTGCATTTTCGTGTGTAGTTCAGTAGCTTATTTGATCCTTATTTCTATAAAATATATCCTCAACTAGGAGAATTCAAATTCACATTGATGCAATCCAAATTGGAAGTGGACCTTACACAAATTAATACTTCAAAATGGTCACTTAAAATGTTAATTTTTGCTAATTTTTTCAACCATTCTCGCCCTCACATGAACGAAAATTACTTTATGGGATTGGAAAGACAACAAAATAGTGTTCAATGGTTGATCCCATCATAGGATAAGTAGGTGTGACCATTTGAATACTCCATTGTAAAGATATCTGATCTTTAGTTTACTAGTTGTCTAATAAAATGTGATGTCTTTGAACTATATGTCATTTGTGTAAACAATGATATATTTTACACATGAATCTTCAACCTTTATTCAATTGAGTTAATACCCAAAATTGTCCTCGATTATAGTGATTTTTCTCAATTTTGTCCTAAACGACTTTGGCCTCATAAAGTAGTCCCAGACTTTTGTGTTATCGCTCAAAATTGTCCTCCGTTAGTTAAGGTGTCAAATAGGTGTTAAGTACATGGGTAATATAGTCATTTCATATTTAGTTCTTCTCCTTCCTCTACTCAACCGATCTTCAGCCACCACAGCAACGACAGCCTCCATTTTCCTTCACCGTCTTGTTGAAACAAAAAATAGATACTCCGTATTATTTTAGAATAACTATAAACTAACTACGCATTCAACAAAAATTATTGCCACTACTACATGAAATGACTATATTGCCCTTGTACTTAACACACATTTGACACCTTAACTAACGGAGAACAATTTTAAGCGATAACACAAAAGTCTGGGACTACTTTATGAGGCCAAAGTCGTTTAGGACAAAATTGAGAAAAACCACTATAGTCGAGGACAATTTTGGGTATTAACTCTTATTCAATTCTCATGGTTGTGCCTTTTTTGGACATTGACCTGGTAGCTATCACAATTTGTTTTTTTGAGAATTTCCATGATATAGCAGCATCGGCTAACATGGACACATAACCACTTTTGGACTTAGAGTCCTAAATATCTAGCATCCAATTAGAATTGATATACCCTTCTAGTATATATATAGTTGTATATCTTGTATAATGCCGTCCTAGGTCACGAGTATACAAGTATCTCATCGCCTTCTAGTGGTCATCATTGGGATTACTATTATATTTACTAAGTTACAAACCACAAGCCAAGGACCTTGTGGTCCAGTGGCATCAAACCCTTCCCTTTATATGGGAGGTGGTGGGTTTGAGCTTCAGTGGAGGCGTTGTGCTTCAACAGGTTGAGAAAGTAGTTATGAACATAAAGACACGCTAGCAATATCCAATGCAAACCAGCTAAAAGTATATCTTTCATGTCAAATTACAAATTTAAGATATATACTTTTTTATAAATTTAATAATTTGATTGTTACGATAAATATATCGTAATATAAACCTTAAAGGACATAATAATTTATCGTGTTATTAACATATACACACTTCTCACTTAGAAGCATTCTCCCATGTCCCCATGTCCTGTATGAGCAGAAATTCTTAAGTCTTTAGCCTTGCGTAGAAGCATGCTCCCATATTCTAAAAATATAAAGTTGATGCCCCATTATATTTTACAAACTCACACACCAACACATTATATTCACTCCATTTACACATAACTTCCTTAATTCATACCTAGCCCACTTGACTTATTCTTCTTTTAGTTTTTTTTTTTTTTTTTTTTTTCTAAAAAACTTAAGAGAGAAGATAAAATTCAAGTTTAAATTTATTTATTATTAAAAAGTATATAGCTTACTATTTTGCATTAAACTATATATAAACACGTAACTCACTCAATTTAGTATACTACTCCAAAAATGTCTTTCAAAAAAAACTATTTGCATGACCAAACTAATTAAGCCCTTATCAAAATTCAAGATTGCTTAGTTGGGAAGTATACGTAAAATTTTCATGATGATTGAATACATGTATATAGGGAGTAGTATTAGTTAGCCATATCTCCTTTTTGTTTTTCCCAATTTTTAGTCCTTCCACAAACTATAATAACATCTGATTTTGACAAATCTTTATCTTCATTCTATTACTGTCTACTGAATCAGGGAGCTAAGTCCGATGCCAAGTGGCTAACAAATCTTTTTCTATATAAGCAAGTAACGTACGCACTCACACTATTAACATCTTGGGAACTCTTTCTTAGACAAGAGCTCCCATCCTCCCAAAACCTCCGTCATGTCGGCCAAGGATTGCGCCCACCACCACCGTGAGCGGCGGAAGTTGTACCACCGCCTCCTCCTTATCCTCTCGTCCTCCATAATTCTCATCCTCTTCCTCGTCTTCCTCATCTGGCTCATCCTCCGCCCCACCAAGCCCCGCTTCATCCTCCAAGACGCCACCGTCTACAACTTCAACGTCACCGGCGCCGCCGCAGACGGCGGCGCCGGCGCAGGCGTTGCCACAGGACTCAACCTCCTGACCACCAACATTCAGGTAACCCTAGCCTCGCGCAACCCCAACGAACGCATCGGCATCTACTACGACCGCCTCGACGTCTACGCCACGTACCGAGGCCAGCAGATCACGCTCCCCACTCTCCTCCCGGTCTCATACCAAGGCCACAAAGACGTCACCATTTGGTCGCCGTTCCTCAACGGCAACGCCGTCCCCGTGGCGCCCTACCTGGGGGTGGAGATCAGCCAAGACCAGAACGCCGGGAGGGTGTTGATCAACATCAGAGTGGATGGACGGATCAGATGGAAAGTTGGGACGTTCATCTCCGGGAGGTATCGTTTGGATGCAAACTGCCCTGCTTATTTGAGCTTCGGAGGAGAGAACTATAGTCCCAACAGTATTTTAGTAGGCTCGACTGCAAAATATCAATTGGTGCAAAATTGTCACGTTGATGTTTGAGCAAGCTAAGGTTATTGTTTTCTTTAATTTCAAATCCTCTCTTTGAGGTTCGTTTTTAATTAATTTCATTGGGAAATTACAACACCATATGTATGTTAATTAGTTGAAAAATGTTTGATTTACGTTATTACTAGCTTTGGGCGAGACAAATCTCACCTAGTGGTGCATTTATTTGAAAATTAGTTGTTGTCAAATTATCACGTAAATCAAAACACGATTTTTCTGTAAGAGATCAATAGATGTATAGTTGTATAGTACGTATTAACTGTTTATGTTTTCATTATAAGAAAAAAATATAAAGACAACAGTTAAAAGTAATTGTTTTTTGTGGGGTCTTTAATTTAACAACACCTTTTGGTTTAAACCTAATGGTTTAAAACTATTGTCCGTCTTTAACACATTTTTCAAACATCAGTCTAAAGGCAACGATTAAACATATAAGACAACGGTTTGAAACGGTTGTCTTTTGACTAAAGTCTTTAACAACACCTTTTCAATAACATAATTTTTTCTCTTAAAAGATATAACAATTTTTCACCGTTGTCTAAGTGCATTTTTCTTATAGTGATTTGCTAGAAAAATTACAACTTTAATTATTTTGAGATAGTTTTTTAGTAGTGGAAAGTATATATATTCATTATATTTACCAACAATCTAGTAGAGGGAAGTGTACAAAGGAGGAAAAGGCTCAAGAATCCAAGAAAAGCAAAAGTATATTCAAAGATGGGTTCTTTTCTTGCTTTAGTGCTTGTGAAATTGGTAAGTTATATGATTCCATATATACTTGGAAGTATCATTATTAACTAATAATGTAACTTCTCATCTTAACCTACAAGCTATATATCCTAGTAATTATTATGAGATGGAGAGTTTGTGTAGAAGCAAAGAAAACAGTAGACCAACATGCTAATGATATGCTATGTGATTGTTATAAATCGTATAAGGGCTCCACCCTTGTCCCACTCGTCCACAATCTTTCATGCAGGTTGCCATTACCTTTTTCGTGCTGTATTTGAATCTGTTAGCTATGATCAACTTAAATCACAAAATGAGATTTATTTCATGCATATCCTTAAATAGTAATTGTGATTTTTTTTCATAATTCAAAAAAATAAAAAGATATTTTAGATAAATTTCAATCAAAATAATTAAAAGGAGACGATTATATATGTCTTAGCTTTAACTATTTTAGTATTATAAAAAAAATACAAAACAAAACAAAATATGTAACTGACAATATATAGGAAATGAGCTATATTTAATTTAGGGAAAACGACACTTTTGGCCCCTCAATTGTTTTACTTTTGAAAATTTGGCCCCTGTCAATTGATTTGGACAAACTTAATCCTTCAATTGTCCATAACATATTAAATTTAGTCCCTAATTTTATATAATTAGAAACTCTATTAATAATTTTATTTTCATGGGTCATATTTATCAATTACTCTCCAACTTCATTCTTTCTCCTCTTATCAATTTACGCCATCTTCATCTTCAAGGTTAACTCATCGGCGAAGATGTATACCTCGTTGACAAAAATTCGGAAGGATAAGGAGGCTTTGTTTGATTTGGAAAATACCAACCAAGAGCTCAAGAGTGACTTGAAAGACCTGTACATCAATGTTGTTGTACAAATTGATGTCTTTGGAAACAAGAAGGCTGTGGAAAGATTTATTCTTTTGGAGACTTCCCATTTGCTATTATGCCATGAGGTTGCATATTAATTTCAAGAATTTTCATTAAAAAAATATTGATTGATTTTGATTGTCTGAGTTAGGGTTCTTGCCATTCAAATGTTTAATGAAGATGGCAGACATTTAAGAGAAGAGAGAATGAAGTTGGAGAATAATTGACAAATATAACCTCATGAAAAAAAAATTATTAACAATGTTTCTAATTATATAAAATAAGGGACTAAATGTGGTATATTATGGACATTTAAAGGACTAAGTTTGTCCAAATCAATTGACAGGGGCCAAATTTCCAAAAGTAAAACATTTGAGGGGCCAAAAGTGCCGTTTTCCCTTTAATTTATTGTTGTCAATTTACTTGGTAAATCAGGCTTGGTAAATCAGTCTAGGTTGACCATAGTTATGTTTCTGTTTCAAATTAAACTAAAAATGCCAACAGATTGTATAAAAGCGAGTGGATGGGGAAATGACGAGGTTCCTCAGCTTTAGAATAACTTGGTTTACCTACTTTCTACCCACCATGTGGAGTCATGCACATATGGTGTCAATTGTATGAACAGTTGGAATGAATCTCAATGAAGCGAATATGGTAGGAATTAACTAAGTTGATTTTGTCGATAATAATTACTTGTGGGTTCGTATTTATCGTCTAAAGAAAAAAGTTTTGAGGTTTAATGTTAGATGGTTTTTTTTATATATACATAAATTTTTTAAGCACTCATGATTCTTTACAATATAATATCTGTTCTATACTTAATCTTTTTAGCTTAAAGAATCAATGTTCTCACCACATCGAGATTCGATCTTATAACTATCCATGTAGTGTAATGGCACATTTATTATACATCAACTTTAAAATGGTTCTCCCCTAATCTAATTGACCAACTAACAAGATTGCAACTAATAACAAGTTGTGACAAAGTGCGCATCTTTGTTTGTTTAATTTGTTTTTTTTTTCTTTTTAAGAATAACTGCGCATCCTTATTAATATTATTGTTTAAATGTTTTGAACATCCAAATACAAATGCATTATGCATATAGGTAGAGTAGCACAGTAATAATACAAATGACTAAAATCAGATTATGGTACAAAATGAAGAACTATTTATACTAATATCTACCTGGAATACTAAGAGCCATCAGACAATGATCGATTATGCTACCAAAATTAGGGTGACGCTTCACCTCTTATACAACGTAACAATCGTTTGTGTGAATGAAATAAGTGTTGGGCGTCAATCGGATTAGTCGAGATTAGTCTCTGCTCAATTCAAGGCGTGGCACTATGACTTACTATAGAGGAATGTGGTTAAATGGTTAATGTTCATCTACTTATCACCGATTGGTTTAAGTATGACATGTCAACCATGAACTTTGTAGTTAAGTGTGTTTAACTTACGGTCATATAATAAGTGACCCATTAAGAAATAAGCATAGTGCAGCCATGAGATCCATCAATTGGTATTAGAACCGAGGCCACGGGTTTGAATCGATGACGATGCGAAAGTCGAGTCTAGTCCCGAATGGGATGTGGGCGTAGGTCGAGCCAAGTCCAATCCATGATTGGGATTAGTGGACGCAAAGGATCGAGTCAGGCACGTTGCGCAACATCACAAATAGTCTTGACCTTCAACGTTCCTAATGTGGTAAATACATTGGTGTATGCAAGTGATATTATATACGTAAGTACACAATTTAGGACTAGCGTTCACCTTGTAAGGTGGACCTTAGTCCATGGCATAACAGCTCACTAAGTTACATCAAATACCAATATTCCATCATTAATATTAAAAAAAATTCAATTTTTATTAATTCAATAAACCATTTGGGCTTTCCTCAAAAAATATTTGGGCTGATTTCATTTAGAAATGGGTCAGTTCGGCTCCTTCGTGGGCCATTAATTCGATACGAAAGGCCCGGCCCAAAATTTGCGCGCGGAGGGTTCGAATCGGCGATTCGCGCCTTACAACGGCACCGTTGGGGCAGCGATATTTTGGCGCGTAGTGCTCTTCCCACAATCTCCACCTATCTCTAACGAACCAAACCCTATCACAAATAGCCTCCACCACCTACTTTTTAGTACAAACACTATACTTACAAAATAAAAATATTTAACGGTTAGTCCAAAATATAATCAATTGAATTGAATATAATTCTCTCAAAATCAGTTAAATGTATATGAAACGTCATTTTTCTTGTGTAGTTTATGAATTATCAAATAAAAGTAAGATTTATTCCGTGCACATCATTGTGTAATTGTTACGTGTTTCTCTCGTCACTCAAAAAATATTAACAGTTAATTTTATATAAAGTTGTTTTAATTTCAAGCAATAAAATGTTAGTGGAGTCTATAATCTTAACCTATACTTTTATTAAGCTTTTAAATATCAAAATTCCATTATAAAATAATATTCATGTTTATAAAGAAAGGAAAAAGAAGTGAATTCAAAGCATGAATCAAAAGAATCATAGAAGTTTTGAGGTTGAGTAGTAATATAATCATAGAACTTTGATTACAGCTAATCCTAATCAATAATGGAATGATTAGATGAAGATTGAAAAGGTATTTTGGAGTTTTGTCCAAATTTATAAGACAACACAGAGAAAGAAGTGCTTCCCTCCATATCTGTATCCGAACCAAATTCCTAACCTCAACCTCAACTCCACACCACTTTCCCTCGTTTTCTTCTCCTATCTCTCTCTCTCTATCTCTTCCCGCTTTTTCTATTCCCCTCAACCCAGATCTCATCTTCTCCTCTCATTCAATTCCCCTCACTCAAAATCGGTTTTTTTTTTTAAAACCCTTTTCTTTAGATTTTTATGAATTTGTACTTCCCTCCATAAAGTTGAATTGGGAAAAAAGAAAAAGAAAATCAAGAATCGAGAAGAAGAGCTCTTCTTGTTTTAAGAGAAGAGAATTATGCAGCAGCAACAAGCAATCAAACGGCAGCAGCTGCCGTTCACGGCGGCGAAGCCGCCCTTTGGGGACTACCACCGATTCGCCGCTGACCCGCGAATGCCCCCGCCTCAAGTGCCGGAAGGCATCGTTGTGAAAACTCCGGTGAGCCTTCGAGTTTTTGCTGCCAAGATTGTGTTTTTTTTTTTTTTTTTTGCTTGGACTGTAGCGAGTGTTTAATTTAAGCTTAGGACTGAAATTATCTTTCCCCTTGTTTCAGTCTAACTCTGTATTTGTTTTTCTTGTTTGAGACTTTGTGACAATGTGTGATCTTTCTAGTTGAATTGTTGCTATCATACTTTCTTTTTTTGGTTAAACTGTAAGCGATTGTGTGATCCCTGTGCAGTGCTGACCACAAAGTTTGCACCTTTTTTTGTTCATTCAGTGATGATTTACACAATTTATGTATATTCTTTTATTGGTGATTTGAGCCCACACTGATTTTGGTTTATGTAATTTGTTTTTGAAACCTAAGTGCCAGTGAACTGTATGTTTTCCATTAGTGTAAGAGATTCATAACTAGATCCAGGAAAGAGAGCAAAAAAATAGTATATATGTTGATATAATATTGAGATCATTCTACACTTGATGACTTATTCTTCCATCAAAGTTGCTTTCAATGGCATTGCTGAGTAAGATGGAGTAATAGCTATTTTACTCTCCTAATCCTATTATTGTTCTTTCGGTTTGACCAGCCTTTGAAGCGGAAGAAGGAGACAGCCAAGTATAGTCTGGTTTCTGGTGAACTAAACCAAGGTTCTGGATATTCTGATGCCAATGGTCCCTTGCAAACACCTGTTTCAGGAAAAGCTCAGAAAGCATCATCTAGGACATCAAAAGCCAACAGATCTGCATCTCAAGTTGCTGGGAATGTTGGTAAGTTTTCCTATACAGATATCTGTTTTTGGATATCAGATCAATGGGAGAAAGTAACTTTAGCTGTTCTGGATCTACAGGATCCCCGTCTAGCAACAATGCCACTCCAGTTGGTGCTTGTCGGTATGATAGCTCCCTAGGTAATCAAGTACTTTCTTACTGTGTAGTTTATCGATTTAAGTGCTTCTATTCCTCTGTCCCCCTGCGTCATATTTAACTCTTAGCCTGGATGTTGATATCTGAATTGGATACCTAGATTGTGGATGTTTCTAATCGTGTTCGTTTAGATTCTAGGGTTGCTTGTGGTATTGAATTGAGGTACCAAAGTAAATATTGACAGTATCATTTGACTAACTCAGGCCTCTTGACAAAGAAGTTCATTAATCTGATCAAACATTCTGAAGATGGCATTCTGGATCTAAACAATGCTGCTGATACACTAGAGGTGATATAAACTTTGCTTGATTCTCTTTACATTTATCTGATGAAGTTCTACAAGCTAAAAACTGAAACAATTTTCATTCTTCAATCAGGTGCAGAAGAGGCGTATCTATGATATAACAAATGTCCTGGAAGGCATCGGCCTAATAGAGAAGAAATTAAAGAATAGAATTCAATGGAAGTACGATAATGCCTCTCAAATCTTTAATTTTTTATTTTTTTTAAACAAAAAAGCTAATGCTAAACTTGCCTCAAGGCTTTTTTAGCAAATGAAAAGTGGCTAATAAAGTGCATTGGTTACACAGGGGCCTAGATGTGTCAAGTACAGGAGAGGATGAAAGTGTTGCAAGCTTACAAGTGAGCGTCATTACCCTTTTCTTTATTTTGTTCTCTGGGAGTATGCACTCCTTGACCTTGTACTAGCCTCTCACTATTTAGGCGGTCTCATATTCATAGATTATGGATATCAGTCTATGTTTTAAAGTTATTTAAAGTGTGCAATTGTGATGCTTCTCTGGAATTTCAATGATTTGTTCACCTGTACTGTGCTCCCTTTTGCAGGCAGAAGTAGAGAACTTGACCATGGATGAACGTAGAATAGATGAACAAATCAGGTTCTATTATAAAGATAAAAACTTTAGAATATATATTTGAAATTACTGTGATTTAACCATGATTGTGCTAATGCTATGCAACATTAACTTGTTTTAGAGAAATGCAAGAAAGATTGAGGGACCTGAGTGAAGATGAAAACAATCAAAGGTACCTCTTCTTTAACGTATTCATCAACTCTGTAGTTTTATTTTCAAATAGGTTCTTTTTTTTTTTTGGAATAATTTTCAAATAGGTTCTTAATGCATTCAATTGCTCATTCTTTTTTGTTCTTCTGTCCTGCAATTTTCTTCTATCAGATGGCTTTTTGTCACTGAAGAAGATATTAAGAATATACCTAGTTTTCAGGTATGCTTAATTTGTAATTGCACTGCTTCTATTGTGTCCTATATGCTTATATCTCTCAACTGTGCTAAAACAAAAATCTACTTTTGTCAGGATGAAACACTAATAGCAATTAAAGCTCCACATGGAACCACATTAGAAGTCCCGGATCCTGATGAGGTTCTGGCTACACTTATTTATGCGCTCTTTTCCCTCTTCTTTTATCATTTACTCTATTTATTTAATTGCAATGGTTATATTACGTCTTAGACATGTATTTTCTTTATTATTAATTTTGGCAGGCTGTTGATTATCTTCAGAGGAGGTATAGAATAGTTCTACGCAGCACCATGGGGCCCATAGATGTTTACCTTGTCAGGTACATGTGCTTCTTCCTATAACAATAGACTTTACATTATGAAACCTGGGGACTGTATTCAATGCCATGGCATTCAATTTCTCTTTAAAGACACCTCTATATTTCTGTGAAGTGATTGAATATCTGATCAAAGTCTGCCTTTATTGCCTGAAATTCAATTTTTTAGTCAATTTGAGGAAAAGTATGAGGAGATAGATGCAGCTGCAGCACCACCAAACAACCCTTCGACATCAGGTGCCGATAATAATGCCACTGCAACATTAGAAATTGAGAAGAGCGGAGTAAATGAAGTAGGGAGGCAGGAAAATGAAACAGGAGCAATCCCCTCGGATCTTGGTACCTCAGAGGACTTCATGGGTGGAATCATGAAAATCGTTCCCGATGTTGATGTAAGTTTTCACTATTGCGAGGTGCACACACGACACACACATATGAAAGACTAGTCATGTTGAATTTTTAGTTTGATGGTGTTTACTAGGGTTCCATAATGGAATGACTGGCTTCCATTATGGCCCAATTGAATGCCCACAAAATAACAACTTGCCTGCTCATATCTTTCACGTGAGCACTTGAGTTATGTTGGTTTCCAGATTCTAACATTTTCCGTTTCTGGCCTTTCCAGAATGGAACAGATTACTGGTTCATGTCAGATTACGCTGGAATCACTGCTATCTGGGAAGACTCTCACTTAGCTGGCCTTGACTGGAGCGACTTGATAACGCTTGATGAAGATCACACTACAACTAATGTCAGTACTCCACATGCCCAAACTTCACCTCCCACTTTCACCGAACTGCCTTGTGCAACTAATACTACCATAAGCTGAATGTTATCTGCCCGCAATTCCCGGTTGAATTCAAAATAATGGTTGCTCCAAGTATATAAAGATTCTTACTTTTATTATTTCTCTTGCCCCCCTTCAAACGACTCTGAATAGAGAAGGAATTGTATTCATTCTATGCATTTCTCGAGGGAAAGTTGCCTTGAGGCTGGGAATGGAACATGTATCTGAGTTATGAGTCCATGAGTTGCTTCCTGTACAGTGATCTATTACCTTGTAACTAGCAATAAGAATAGTTTTAGGAGATTTCCCAGTTTAGCTCTGTATTATCTCATCTTGTACCGTCAAACTTAACTAGGTGGAGCACACTGTTAAACATTTGACAAATTGAATTATAATTCTCTCAAATGAATGTTTCTACCACAATTGACTGGTTTTGATTGAGAATGAGTGGCCTCCTTTCAGTGTCAATTATCCAGTTAACACACTCATCAGTGTTGAATGATTTACAGGATGCATATGCATATATAAGTATGTATCTCTTTTGCAAAATTCTTAGCCTTTCTCAACAGAGTTACAACCAAAGTGATGAGAAGGAGGTTGATATATCATATATGCATGTCATATGTTACAGAGTGAGAGAATAGTTCAAGATTACTTCTCTTTATCAACTTTCTTTCCTATCCAGCTAGCAACAATGGGAGTAAGAGCAACAGTAGGTGGAAACCTTATAGGCGACGCGGCCTTGTGGGCAGCATAAGCCAACGCGAAAGTCCCAACTTTCTCACCCGTCTCATTAGGTGAAATCCCGACCTGCAAATCATCAGAACACCTTGTTTGTCAATGTCGAGCATATAATATATAAAATATAAATATGTAAGCATTCAGAACACCTTGTTTGTCAATGTCGAGCATATAATATATAATATATAAAATATAAATATGTAAGCACTTTTAGTCGAGACCGATTATGGAATTCAAAGAGAGTTGTGCAATTTTGAAGAGGGAAGCTCAGTTCACCTTCTGTAGCAATGCTTGCACATCAACTCCAGCACTGATTAGGGCATAGCAGAGGCCAAAGGATATCAAGGAGAGAGTAATGGAGGTAGCTAGGTATGCTCCTCCATATTTTGCCAAAAGCTCCTTTGCTTGGTCCCCTTTTGACTTATTTTCCTGGTTATCTTCATCTTTTGAATTGAATATCTACAATGGTTAAATTACAGTCTGATTATTATGGTCAATGAATCAACCTAGAAAGACTCATCAATGTACCATTCCTTCAACTTTGTCACTATAAACCAGAGTACCAGACACAAAATAAATTTAAAGAACGCTAAATTAAGCTATGCTGCTATGAACAATTATCAGAAAAGATAGGACTTTCTTGAACAGAGAAGCCGAACCCAAATACCCAAAATTTGATTGGGAAGGAAATCAAATAATCAATAGTATACAATCCAAAAGATTTCCCAGACCTTAAAAAGACGCAATTCATGATCATAAATGAATTTTTACCTTCCAGAGACCTGCTTCTAGGCCATATTTCTTGGTGACTTCCTCTGCAGATGTCTGGGATTTGATTTCCTCTGTTTTCTCCTTCACGGCCCTCACTTTGAGCTTACTGAAACTGGGCTTGGAATTTGCAGAAGAGGTTGATGCCCTGTTTGGTTTTCCAGAAATCAGGGGAGCCCCAGGAGGAGAAGAGAAGAGTGCAGTTTTAGTGTAGTAGTGAGAAGGGAGGTGCAGATGAGCGGCCATTGTTAAAAGTAGCTAAAGAACTATCTCTTCTGGTTGTTTTAACTTGTTATCCAAACATGGCCCTCATAGTTGATACTTTCTTCCTGAGAACAATTTTCAGATGGAGAGAGAGACAAGTTACACTATTTCTGACCTGTGTTTATTGAACCAAACAGAGATCAGTGATTCCGATATTGGGCTTCAAAATTTTGGGCTCCCACTAAAGTAACAGATATGTAGGCCCAAACCCCAAGTTTGCACTGTCCATTTAAAGGGCTTATACGATACATCAATCATTACGGGAGTTTTTTGTAAATAGCTGTTAGTTAATTAGGTTAGTGAGTTTGACTAGTTGGTCAGTTAGCAGTTATTTACAAAACAGGGTCATTGACTGTTTTATCAAGTCAAACAGCTAATAGTGGTCAAAAAGCCGAAATTGATTGATAAACTAACTATATTACGTACTAAACCGGCCTATATCATGGACCACTAACATACAAGTTCATTTTTATTGCACTACGGGTTCATTTGTAGTATATTTATTGTACTTTGAAATATGTTCATTTTTAACATATACATTCTAAAAATACATTGAAAATAAATCTACAAAAGTGTTAGTGGTGGATAGTCAATTTAGATGTCAAAAAATAGCATTCGTTCTCAATCACACTTGAAGAAGATCACATTTGGAGCAACAGGCTTTGTGGCAGCTGGCCTAGTCTTGAAGATCCCCCCCAGTGGATATCTTATGATTTTCTTAATTTTAATAGGATTTGTATTGGATGAAACCTTATTGGATGGATAAAGGAATTATTGGACCTAATTCTTCCTGTATAGGATCGGAGTAGCATATATGCAGAATCCTTATCTAGTTATGATTAAGAAAAACATATAACCTATATATAATCCCAAGACATCTATCTAATAGCTATTGCATAAACTTAATGCACAAAAACCTTACTGTATAATTTATTTTTTTGGACGAGGATTCATCTATAGATATATATTTGTTGGAAGATATGAATTCTTCGACTACCAACCACAGCTCCTCCTCAGAAGCAACCCAAAGTCGGCGCCGCCGCCGCCCCCGCAGCCCTTCTCCAACTCGTCGATACAAATACATTTCTTTAAAGGACTTATTACCCCCAAAGTCGACGTGCACCGGACACCCTCGTCTCAACCGCCGGGATAATGCACGTCTAGGGTCGACTAAGCGTCATCATCGCCGGCGGCGTAGGGTCACAGAAGTTATGTTTTGTCGCCGTTTTCGCTGCGTCGCTCGGAAGATCAGTACTGCCTGCTTAACTCTCTCAATTTTCTTTGCTTCCTGCGCCGGCGCCGGCGACGGCGACAGTGAGAGCTACCCATTTTGGTAATTTGCATAATCTCTCTCTGTTCACTGTTGCATGCATGGATGAAGAGTTCTTTACCAAAGTGGTAAATACAGTTGGTTTTAGTCCTAGTAAATTTGGAAGGATATTTTGTAATACAACCCTGAAATTTTCTTAATATATGTTCTATACTTTCTTTTTCTGAGAACAAATATGTTCTATACTTTCTCAATCATAATTATACAATTAAGTCTTATATTTTGAGAAAAGAGAAACGGTATATTTGATGAATATGAAATTAATTAAGGTTAATGGTCAAATAAACACTCCAACTATATACTAAAGTGTAATTAGTCTTTCGAACTATAAAAAAAACCTTCAATTACACCCTTAAACTCATTAAAATATTAGAATTAACCTATAATAACAAGTTATATCTTCAAGTCACCTGCCACGTTGGATTTCACGTGAGATGCCACATTAATTAATATTTTTAAACTTATTTTTTTAAAAAATATAAATTATTTATATTTATTATTATTAAAAAAAAAAAAAAAAAAAAAACAAAGGCCATGGCAAGCGGGCAGCTTGCCCAGCTTGCCACCATAAACAAGAAGCCACGGTTTCTCTGTTGAGAAGCCACCGGGCTTCTCCGTCAAAATCTGGACGGAGAAACTCAATGGCTTCTCCATGAAAGGAGAAGAGAAGCGATGGCTTCTCCGTTCATGGAGAAGCCATGACTTCTTCATCTTGTCCATGCCTTCTCCGTCGTGAGAGATGGCGACTAGTTGACTGAGATGGCGAGCAACTTGGCCACCTTCTCTGGCAGAACGCGACGATGGCGACCATATGGTCACTGATCGCTGATTTTGACTTAACTTGCCTAATGTTCGTCGGAATTTGGCTGGAAGGTCGTCGAAAACCTAATTGACATGCAATTACAGGTCACCAACAGGTTAGTGGGTTTAATTGTTTTAAAATAACATATTTGTAGATTTAATTGCAACTTTCAAAAGTTTAAGGGCCTAATTGATTTCTTAACAAAAGTTTGAGAGTGTATTTGACCATTTTCCCTAATATGTGAAAGAAAAAATGCATTTTTGGCCCTTCATTTATACTCCGTAGTACAAATTTATTAATCTCTAGGTTATATTCGTAATCATGTTTTAACTCCTAAGTTATGTATGAAATGATCATTTTAGTCCCTCGTAGGTTATTAATCACGGGTATAATTAGAGGGCAAAAATACAAATTTAGTTATATGTGTGATCATATTTTAACTCTTAATAAGTTGTGCATGAAATGACCATTTTAATCCTTTCTAGATTATTAGCCACGCGTATAATTGGAGGACAAAAAGTCCAATTTAAAAGGAAATTGATTTTATTCTCAAAAAAAAGGAAATTGATTTCCCGTATAAGATGTGCGTGCGTGTGTGTATATATAATTGCGTCTTCTCCGATTTCATCACTATATATTCTCTCCATTTCTGATAGGACGACTAATATATATAATGTCTTCAAAGCACAAAAAGATTGGGAAATTCAAGAAAATATTCACAATAATGAGCCACAATGCAGACTGTGGCTGCGCAAATCCAAACCCAAATCAAGTCTCACTGCCAAAACCGATTTCCGCAGCCCAAAAACCCTCCCCCCCGCCGCCGCCGCCGCCGCCGCCGATCCGCCGCCCTTCTTCTTCAACCTGCCAATCCAATTACGTTGATGATGAGGAAGACTACAGTTCCTCCACCTCGTCGCATTTCTCCCGGAGCCCCAACGACGACGAAGACGGCAAGATCGGACCACACTTCCGCGGCTCAGTAGCCGTCGTGAAGGAATCCGACGATCCGTATCGGGATTTCCGGCAATCGATGATTCAGATGATGGCGGCGAGGGATTTGTGGTCGGAGGAGGGTCTAGAAGAGCTCCTCAAGTGCTTCCTGCGGTTGAATTCGCCGTTGCATCACCAGATCATAATTCAAGCCTTCACGGAGATCAGGCACGGCGGCGCCGGTATTTCTAACCGGCAAAGATAATCGAAATCGAAGAAGTGCAGATTTAGCTACACGTAATATTCACCTTAATTTTGTGCATGTGTTATGGTCACTAGGCCATTTATTTGTAGCCATTTATTTATATATATGATCCAGTGGCAAGCACGTGAAGATGGACCGCTGGAGTTGCTCTCCTATATTTGTACCGGTACAATGTATCTGTACTGTATATTACGTATGGAAATAATACAATTAGTTATATTATAAGTGATGATCATATTCCATATTAATCAATCCAATATCAATCAACACTCCAGATTTTTCTTAATGTAAGGATAAAGATGGATCAAAGTAGCTTAGACCTCACGTAAAATCCTTAGTTCTGAACCCTCTAACCCTCAAAGACTTAAGAAGAATTCCGTTGTAGCTTCATGTATCCCGATGATGCAATCTTCAATCAACTAGAGTCAGATCTAGTTTCTTTTGCTTCAAAAACGAGTCCATGGACCTAACCTAAATCTAAGGTTGAAGAAAGGAAGAATGATTCGAGTCTACGAATCAATTTGCTAGTCGAGTCCACGAACTAGCCATTAATTGAGTCCACAACTAGCAATAAGGTTTCTTACACAAGTGTAAAGAAAAACTTATTAGGGGTTTTACGGAATGAAAGCTTGCTTTCAGATTTGGGGATTTGGCTCCTTTGAAAAGTTGTCTTTTGGTCTTCTTTGCTAATTCAAATAGGATTGTGAATTTTTTTGTAAATTAAAAAGAAATTCACAAATAGACTATTAAATTGTCGTTTTTAAGATATAACTGTATAAGTAACAAGTATTTAGTGATATTTTTTTTTTGTTAGAGGCTGGAAATTTGAGTGCATTGCATGAAAATTAGTGATGTATAAGAAATGTTGATTGAAATTGTTGAGAGACGTTAAGGTGATGTTGAGTGCACATGGGAATTCAATGCTTTATGCTTATGATAGAAAAAGAGTATCGGTTTTGCTTTGGTGCCATGTTAGGAATTAGCTGAATTGTATAGCGCAGTAGTGGATGGGAGAATATATATAGTATAATGTAACTTTCGTCAGCTTTAACATCTGATAAAGACCTCAAATTTCGCTCTTCAATTCTTTGCCATGTTACTTGTCCCTGTTCCTTTAATTTACTCAACCCTTCTGCGCTCATTGTCTTTTACTTTTGATGTGTAAAGTTATACTATCCTCGAATTTGAGTATGGAGCAATCTGAAATTTAAGTCAGTTTAACGAGGGAATTGGTCACTGTATTTGATGGTGAAAATCTGAAATATGTGTTTGTAATTAACATATTGTATACATGCTATTAACAGTTTATGCATCTGTAATTATCAAGTTAAATTATGCATCTATAATTATCATGTGACGTATCTTTCAATTTGTTTATATTTACAGTTAACTGCCGATTCAGAATCTGAATATTATTTTTAGACCAGGATAGACCCTAGTCCATATTAATTATAATTTGCCGTCATATACTAATCCCTCATCAATAAATAACACCAATGGAGGCCCATAGCATTAGAGCCCATAAAATACAATGGAAGAAGGCCTTGTACTATTTCGTTCTTTTTTTTTTGAATACTATTGACTCTGTTACACTGTAGTATATCTGTTCATACATATTTTTCTCAACCTACTGAAGCATAAAGAGCCATCGCCCCCACCGAGAATCGCACCTGTGACCTCCCATTTGGGAGGGCCACAGCTATTTCGTTGTTAAACATTTACGGAGTATATATATATTAAACATTTTAAAACGTATGCGTACAAAATTGAAAGTATCGAGAAGGTAGAGTTGTGTTGGACCTGTTATGCGTCGGAGATGTCAACGTTGTAGTTCATCACTCACCACGCAGCAATGCATCATGTTTGGTTCAATTAAAAAATGGAACGAATGAACATGACACATTATTATTATTATATAGTTGTTAATTGCCGGTTGGCCATCTTGTTGACCCGGCTGCCGGCAGGTGCAATGCTGTTACGTGACAGAATTTTCAAGTTTAGCGCATACATACATTCCCTCTTCCCATTTTCTATTATTTTACTTCATATATATCTTATGTAATAATGAATATTATAAAACGAAATTTATGTTTTTCTTTTCTCTAGTAATTTTTAAAATTACAATATTATATTAGGGTTATACTATGGTCTACGATATTATAAATATTTTAAAAATTTATGTAATAAGGAGTTTCAAGTACCAAAAAAAATGATAATAGCAAATAACATGAAATCTTCTAAAATATTTTCTGATTCTTAAATCTTCTAAGAACTTTGTTGTTTCTATAAAATATTTGTTGCTCATAAGATCTTCTTGAAATTTAGATAAATTTGAGCCAACAATTTACAAAATAAATTTTCATAGCTCTTTTTTTTTTCATAGCTACTTGTTTTGAGCCAACAGATCTTCTTCCTACGTTCCCATTTTGGTAAGGCTTCAATCTATTCAAATTTATATATATATTCAAGTATGGTTTAAGTATAGAATTTATAAATTTAAAGAGTTTTTGAGACATGATTGATTGTGTTGATGTTTACTCGTCTTTTAATAAAATTAAAGGAAAAAAAATGAGAGGTGATAAGTAGAAACTATACCAATCAGGCAAAATATGTTTAACTAAAAGAATTAATTTATTTTTTATTTACTGAAAACAATTAGAATTAGCCTAAAAAACTTCTAGTCCGTACAATACTCCGGCATATTTTTCCGGTCCTTCATTTAAGAAATACACATCTCTCATTTTTTGGAATGTGTGCCACGTCAGCAAGCTATCTGAACCGGCCTGATGGCATTTTCCGACGACCCGGTCCACCGCCAGCGTGCTGGCCAACCGATCTAGCCCGCCATAGAGGCTGTGACAGAATTTCATGAGGTGTTTGACATCATAAACCCGGTCTCCGAAGAAGATCTTGAGAATTTCCAAGAAGTCTTCCAGATCTCCGGGCAAGGAGCGACGCGTGAGGATCTTGACGAGGTATCCAAAGTCGTACGCGCTGTGGAAGGTGACCCAACTGACGGACTCGTTACAGACCAGACCGGAAGACATCATCAACTCGGCGAACTGGGCCGAGTCAATCCCGCAGTCCCGGTTCTTGTCAAAATCAATTCCCTGACGCCGGAGCAACTCGACGGAATCCGGCGCGTAGAGGTCACGCTGCACATCGAAGTCGGAGAAGTTGAACTGCCAGATAAAGCGGTGGCCGTCAGATCCAAGCACGGGGAGGTTCCCGCTAGCGTCGGACAAAGTCAACCCGAGCTGAATCAGATTCAGAGCGTCCACGTTTGACTTGAGCAACCTGTAAGAATCGGCAGAGCGATCGGGAGCCGACAAAGGCCCTCGCCGGCGACTCTCCGGCTTGAACACCACCCCAGGAAACTCCGTATCCATGGAGATGTACGGATAGTCGTCGATGAGGTAGCCGATGAGCTGGAACTCCGATTCCAGGTTGTCGGCCCAAACTTCCCTAATCTTAATGGGATTTGCATCCAAAACATCTTCTTGTACACCCATAACCTTAAACCTTAAAAAAACCAAACAAACAAAAACTGAAACTTGCAGATTCTTTAATTTAAGCTATCAGATCAAAGAACACAGATGAATATGGATGGGGATGAAGAGGTGTGAAGTGGGTGCTTTTATATATGTAAATTGTCGGGGGATAAGACGTAAAGGATATATGGACATTGCTTGGAAGCGGAGGAAATTACTTTAAAAAATAAAAGAAAAAAAGGCAAGTGGGGGAGTGTATCTATCCAATCTGTAATGTTATGTTAAACTGTGTACTATAGAAAAGGAAAGTGGAAGGGAAAGACGGGTATGTCTAAGTTCAACGCGTTTCGGTGGGTTGACTCATTAAAAAATCAATAAAATGTACGCCGTTTGATTGAGCGTGCAAATAATTGCTCAAAAAGATAAAAAAAAAAAATACACGGGGTGAGAAATGAGGGTGAGTGGGTCCTACGAATGAAGTCGGCTTCCAGGAATCCATGCTTATTACATGTGATAAAATCATTTCTTTTGATTTAATTTGCAATTCGCATGTGTTTTACAGTACAGTTTTGTGCTTTCGATTATGCCCACGAAAATGCTTAGTGTTGCCTTTGCTTAAATATGTTAAAAAGGAATAAATTCGGGCTTTAAAAAAACAATTAGGAGCATCATTATAAAAGTTCATCTTTAACTTTACAATTCTCCAAATTGAAAGTGTTACGGTGTACCGTTGATAAACTTAAATTGGAATTAATTTTATATACATCTTTAAACTCATAATCAACACAAAATTCACAATCACTACTCGAATGTGTTTACTAGGTGAACCTCGTGTTGTGATTCTAATCGACAAAAAATCACAATGAAGTAAGCAAGTCTAAGTTACTCTAACTTATCAATTCAAATCAAGAAAGTCAATAATAAGTCATTCCCATTGAAAATTGAATTTATAACTTTGTAGTTATCAAATTAACAATCTGATCAACTTGGTTTTGATTGCTCATAAATTTCATATTTTTTATGGATGGTGACGAGGTGTGAGAGTGATTTTCAATTTGCAAGGATTAGGTTTGTGGTTGGAAATAGGTAGCGACGTGATGAACATCATATCCTCCTGTTGAAACCGTGGGCTTTGCTCCATTTTGCATTGTTACTTGTTAGTTTGTTGTTTCCAGAAATAGACACCCATTATATATATATTCTGCTTGCATTATTGCCGCCTAAGCCCATGCACGTGCAACTAACTTCTTATCGCCCCGCTAACTACTTTGTTGTGTGATGACATTTCAGTTAACATTTCAAATATGTAGTCATAGGTTCGTTCGAACACTGGTAATGAGAGCTTAGATATTTTGGGTTGAAAATGTTTGAAAAAGTATAAAACAGATACATAGTATTACATTGTAAAGAATCATAAGTATTTCAAAGAAAAAAAAGGACTTACACAGACAACATTAGAGCAACCTCGCTCATTAGTATGTATTTTTACTTAGTTTTTTCATATCCATATAGGAGAGAGCAAATTATTGTATGGAATAAATCATGTACATACTTTCAAATACCTGAATCTTACATTTCTGTTCATCTATACTCAACTTGTTGAAACATAAAGAGTCAATACCGCCTCTACTAAAACTCAATCTCATAACATTCTATTTAAGAAAATCACTACATGTCATTTGACCACAAGTTTATAGGCAACTATAATTAATTAATTGCGTAGGTTATGATATTTTTTGGCAGGTGACTGAGTCAAAGAAGTATTATTATTATTGTTGCTTAGTTATTACTACACTCCATGAATAATAGGCAGTGCTGCATTTCCTGTTAATTTAAGTCATTATCACTTATCACTTCATTATTTCTAAGTTGGTCCCACCTTGAAATCCCACCATTTTTTTTTTAATAAATTAAATTATTTTGTTGATCAATTTGATTGATTTTGTGGTCAACCTTGTGCTACTCCTTAGAGTTTAATTTAGACCAAGTTCATCCACAGACTTTTCTTCAAATCCTAGCTAGGCTGTATGATGCCATTTTGTGTCAGCATCCCATATCTTTGTCAATTTTCTGGATCTCATTAACTTCGTTTTTCATAACTAAAATGGGAACAACTGTGTAAACATCCTATTCAAACCATACAATTTCATACTGTTGACTCAAAAGCAATTGCCCAAAATTTGTGGCAGAAATAAATAAAATCCCAACTAACACTACTCAAAAAGGGATAGAAGTCATAAAACCCAGTGGGAATCAAAAGTACAAATCCAAATCAAAATAGGAATTCACAATCCCATAAGGATTAAAGAAAATGAAACCGGTCTAGAAGCTATATAAAGACCTCCAAACCAAGAGAAGAGGACATGAATTCCCTAAGCAATTCTGTGAGGTCTGAGACCATTGAAAGTTAAGTATAAGTGATTCTTATATTGTTCTAAATTCCTCTAGGAAGTAGTACGAGAGTTAATTTGCAATAGGAAGATAGGAGATCGAGATCAATTCTATATTATGTAATCATTGATTCTAAACTTGTACTTTAAATTGTGCTTATAGTGAATTTAGGCAATTTCTCAAAGTGAGAAGGTGTCTCGTAGATTTAGATTTTCCGAACTGCATTAAAACCTCGTGTTACAACATCCCTGTGTTGTATATGTATCATGCTTACGAATTTCTTTTTTTTTTTCACATACCACCTGTGTAATAACTATGAACTAAAGAAATTTAAAAAATACACTTAGTTTTTTTTTTATTGCGTTGTTGGTCACCCAGTATTTTTATTATTTGGTCTAGCACAATCTATTCCATATTTTAATCGAGTCATTAATAAATGTAATAAGTCTAAACTAAAAAATTAAAGAAAAAACTCAAATATTTTGTAATCTTTTGGGCTATGAACCCGGTCACATCAAACCAAGAGTTTTATTGTTTGGTATAGCTCGACTCATATTTAAACCGAACTAGCCAAATTCAATACAAATAATAACTAGATAGATGGCAAGCTAACTCATCCATTTGACCCCACTCAAATGGAGAGAGAGGATTGGGGGTAAGATATGAATTAGAAAAATGTTTTTTAAGTAAAAATTTAGGAAGATGTTTTTCAACAAAATGAGTCAGTTTTTTTATTCATTAGAATGTGTATTTTTCGTTGATAGACAAATATTTAAAAAATTCCTAAAATAATTTTCAGAAATTATTTTCCAAGTTGCCAAATACATCCTTAGTCCCATCTTTTTAATTTGCCTACATTTTATCGTTAACTTCAATTTTTAGTCAGATTCACTCTTAGTGGTGGACTAAACATGTCAAAGGAGTTGAAAACGGTAGGAATGGATCTAGCAAAAGAATTGAAGTCAAATATGCAATATTGTCAAATTAAAAAGATAATATTAAATGTAAAAATACTATCACAGTTGACGACTAAAATTAAAATTAACTCCTAATAAGATTTAGTATAAATTATTTGGAAATGTTTTCTTAAAATACAATTACTTACTATTTTAGGCACATATGAGGGAAATATAAATTGGTCTTAACATATACATACTGAAACAATTAGCCAAACAACACTATATTTAGTTTTTCTTCAAAAAAAAAAAAAAAAAAAAAACCCCACTACATTTAGTTTGTTAAAAGGTCAAAATAATAGCCGTTGTAAGGCCACGTCTATTCTGACTTGGAGTTTATGTTTAATAAATCTAGTTGTTCAATTTGACTGATTCTTGTGGTCAACTTTGTGCTACTCCTTAGTCTTTACCCATAATCACTACCCACATTTGCTTTTTGAATAAAACTTACTTTGTGACCCTGGGAGGTAAAATATCATAATCTGTCCATAATTAATCAAATCAAACTAAAAAGAGCAATAAGTCACTCTCGTAAACATAGTTGATCAAATCAAACAAAAAAAGTCAATAAGCCATTTTCGCATCCAGTCAAACTTGAAACTTTATGATTATCAAAACTGTTCAATCAACTCGTATTGAGTTTCCCCACCATCCCATATCTTTGTCTCACTTTTTTAGATTCATTACTTTCGTTTTTCATGACCAAAAGGGGGGAGAGGGGTGAGAATCATGTTGTAAGTCCTAAAACTTAAACTTTCATTTCATACCTCATAGACTCGTCATCACTTCATTTCAACATCCTCATTTGATTATATAGACGAGTAATATTCTTATAACTATTGCGAGATGTAATATATAGCTTAGTCAATGGAGCAAATATCATTTTTAGTCCCTCAACTATAATATATGTATCAATTTTGGTCCTTGACTATTAAAAATTTCAAATTAGGTGCATGACTATTCAATTTGTATCACATTTGGTCCTTGACTATTAACATTTTCAAATTAGGTGCATGACTATTCATTTTGTATCACATTTGGTCCTGCCGTTAAATTTTCCGGCGAAGTCACCGGTGACCGACTAATTTATTTAATTTTTATTTTAAAAATTATTTTAATACTCCGTAACTTTTAAATAAAAAAAAACTTAAAAATAATAATAATAATAATAAATAGAAAACGCCGGTCACCCCCGATGACTTCGCCGGAAATTTGGCCGGAAAATTTAACGGTAGGACCAAATGTGATATAAAATGAATAGTCATGCATCTAATTTGAAAATGTTAATAGTCAAGGACCAAAAGTGATACAAATTGAATAGTCATGGACCTAATTTGAAATTTTTAGTAGTAAAGGACCAAAATTGATACATGTATTATAGTTGAGGGACTAAAAATGATATTTTTTCCTAGTCAATGAATATAAAAGCTTTTATTGCCATATTGAAAAGCAAATTCTATAAGAAAAGAAATACGGAGTAACATTTTTTGTTATGTTGTTCTTCTCATTTGATATAATCTCTACATCTATATAAATATAGATTGGTGTATGCATACAACAATAAATTTAATGACGAATATTTTAAAATACAAGCATGCTAAACAAAACATTGTTTAGTAAACAAAATGATTTGTTTTTTTTTTAATATTTTTTTTTGAATATTAATATTTACATCATGAACTAGAGGACAAATAACACATATGTTCTAAAAATGCTGCTATAAGTAGAAACCTTAAAATTCAGGTCCCATTCTTAACCACCTTTGTTAATACCATATAAACAATGGTTTCTAAGGACCCACATTTCACATGTTTATCACAACAATCCTTTTTATATTTACAATTAGCCGAAGATTTTAAATATTTGTATTTAGTTGTTAAAAGGTCATTATCATGGCCGTCTTATAGTCTAACTTTGAACACGTGGCAAAACAAGTAAGCATGGAAGAATGGCAAGTCTACCCTTGGCTTGGTCAAATGTATGTTGCTTCTTAGTACACAACACAACATGGCATCTACAGCTAAAATGTTTGACTGCACTGTTCTATGTTTGACTCTGGTCAACCTTTGACTGCTACTTTTACACTCTTAACATGTCCAAGAAAAGTATATAGATATTATAGATGAACATATATGTCCAAGAAAAGTATATAGATGAACAGATACTACACTGTAAATCTGTAATAGGATCAGTTGTATTCAAAAAAAAAAAAAAAAAAAAAACATGTCCAAGAAAAGAAGATAAAGTAACAGATACAAGAATGCAGAATATGTATGAGAAGGTAATATGAAATGAAGCACAACATAGTTGTAATGGCAATCTCCTTTAACACTGAATATCCAAAGGAATTAGAACAACACAACACAGAACAAGCATATGGAAAGAAAGAGTTTGCGGGGTGTAACATTCATTACGACATAAATTTGCTTGCAACTATTTATGGACATTTCAGAAATACAGTCAACAGATCCATAGGTCCCGTCCTCCTTGCAGCTTAGGGTATCAGAAAAAGGTACCTTCTGGGGGTTGAGTGAGCTTTCGGTTGCAAGATGCAACCATTTCTTTTCGCAGCTGAGTCAGGATGTCTTCCATCGTGTACTCCCGCTGCCAATTCGACAGCATACTAAACTTCTTCGCTTCAACCTGTCACAACGGGTGGCGGTGACCATTAAATCTTAATTGCAAACTGAATGAAATTAAGAACACGTGAACAAGAAACGTTTTTGTTACCACTCCAGTCTCAGTGTTGACACAGGTCATGTGGATGCACGAATGGAAACGAACAGTCGGAGGCTTATCTGGATAATCTTTGTCACAAAACAGCTTCAATTGATAAATACGGCCCTCATGTACAGACTGTAAAAGAATATTGAAATACATATAATAAATATCTAGCAACATAGTATGCCAGAAATCAAGGTCTGAGTTCCTAAAGTATTCATAGAAGGCAAATAAAGAGCATGAAATAAGCATTATATTTATTCCCTTAGAGAGATGAATGGTACCAACTTTTATCGAATAGAATTGGAAAGAAAGAGTTAACGCAAACATTTCTCTTGACCAATTGAAATACTCCGTATAAGATAAAGACTTCTTACTTAGTACACAATATATCTTTGGGGGCGTTTGGTTCAAACATTGGAATCAAAATGGTAATTGAAATCAAATACTTGGTAATCATAATGGGTTTAAGTAGAAGAAATCTCTTATGGTTGGTCTTATGTGAGACCGTCTCACATGAGATGTGCAACACTTTTTAGCGAAAATGTAATACTTTTTTATGAGTCAACAAGTATAATCATCGTGGAACAAGTAATCCTTTTCAGTAAAAATGCAATACTTGCTAACTCATACGGAAGTATTATATTTTTGCTAAAAAGCATCACATATTTGAGATTCATTTCACATGAGACAGTATCACACAAGTTCTTTGTGAATTTTTTATATTTTATTGAAACCTATCATATAAAACCTAAGAATTTGAAAGAGTTAAAAAATAAATGGCAATATTGATTTAAATAAAGTAATAAACAAACAACTTACATTGTGTGGACCAATTATGGTGCCCGTCCAAGAACGCATGTAAAGATCATCAGCATCATCCATTCCATAGCTTACAGACCCATCTCCAATACCTTTCTCTCCACGTTCAAGCTCCTCGAGCAACCTAAAATTCCTAGGAACTGCAAATACACAACAGATCATGGTGCATGAATAGTTCAAGAGAATCTTAGAGCAAGCTTCAGACAAGGCTTTTCTTCCTAACATAGAGAAACAATTAGAAATGGCGAAGTATACACAGCCACATCTGTTTCATGCCTCAGAGAAGTTCTAAATGCAATGATAAGCTCATATAGTCACAGAAACACCAAAAAGTTGAATGCTACTGAAAAGAAGAAGAAGAAGAAGAGGAAAAAGAAGCATAATTGATAATCCAGGTTGGCATCCGATGCAGAGCAAGTGTAGGTTCAAATCCAACTTGCATCAACAACTGTGATATCTAGATACTAATACAGCCAAGCATATTAACTGTAAAAGGCTCTGAGGACCAAATCAGACAACCCTATGAACAAGCTAAGTCATATCAGTTGTGTAGATGGAGAAGATTGTACCAGAAATAGTTTGGCAGAACTAACTAGTTTAGATAGCCATGGAATATCGATTTGAAGAAGAAAAAGGCTCACATTCCTACACTTATCAATTGAATAGATGACTTACATTGTTTGATGAAGAAAGATTCTATGAGGAATTGAGCAGCAGAGCTAACTAATTTTAGATAGCAGTAAAATGTCATATTGAAGAAAAAAAGGTCCACATCATACTTCCTATGAGCTGAATAGATGACTTAGCTTAACCAATGATCATTGTAGTAAACATATTAACTAATGCCAACTAAAAACGAGCCACAAATTGAAATCTATCAACATAAATAAGTATCCTTTTACTCTTTTAGGCAACAATTCATTACGTAATCAATAAATGAAGGAATCTTCTTGGACTCAATTTCACAATCATCTGTTCTGTAATTACACTTTTCTGGCAAGGAATTTAATCCCTCATCTTCTATACCTATTTTAACTTCCAAACTTTAGTTTAAAGCCTCTCTAGCCTTTTCACCATACACCAAAGTCTCTACCCAAATGTTACTCTATATAATCCATCCTCTCCGGTTAATCACACAATTATTCCTGAATTAAATATCCTCTTATATAATTTCTCTCTCCAACTCAACATACAGACCCCTAGCAGCCATGCAACTTCTCAACTCAAACACATGGAAAAGTACAACATTCAGGAATCACTAGAGGAGCAGGCAATGACAATAAATCCCATTTATTTGTACAACAGGGACAAGTACAACACATGGAAAATTTTTGGTAGCTTAGGGAGCCATTAAGCATGCAGCTTATTTGATTTCTTGCAACACCCAACCAGTATTCCAGAATTCTCTGGAAACTCCCTTATCTAGTTATATCCATCCACATCAAAATGAATTAATGAAATTAGATCTAACCATCACATCCCACCCCTTGTCCTCCTCAACACACACACACAACAAAGGCTTTACATAGTGTACTTAACAAAACAAAGTGACCATACATTTTGCCTCATCAGCCATCATAATACATTGTTTCAAGAAGAATTCAGTATTTTTTTAAAATTAAATAATAAACAAACAAGTTACTTAAAAAAATCAAAATTTCAACATAAAACCATCTAAACAATATTGGGTGTGGCCTCATCCACACAATTAATAAATTCAGGAATGTAATCCAGAGTACCAGACACCACACCAATCTCCCACGGCACCAAGACAAGAAAACATGCATATCAGATTATGACATATCCACCAAGTTCCTACCACATAACCATTGATCAGTAAAGAAGTGAACCAAACAATGAACACAGAAATCAATTTTAAAAAAAAAAAAAAGGAACCCAAAGTAAAGTAGAATGAATCACACAAAACCCTAAATCCCCAAGGCTATGCTGCGGTTCCAAAACTAGAGCATATCAAGAAATAACGGCAATAGTAGAATGAATCACACAAAACCCTAAGTCCCCAAGGCTATGCTGAGGTTCCAAAACTAGAGCAAATCAAGAAATAACGGCAGCAAGACAGGCACTAGAATGAGTTTCAAGTACCCAATTGGCAATTCACATGAAAGATCCATAGATATACGATTAAGACTGAACAGTTTAATCAAACACCTAATATACTCCAAAAACGTTTGAAAAAAATATATATATACATAAAGAATTGATGTTATAATTTACCGACTACGCTAGATCCTCCGGCACCGAGTGTCATTTCCGATTAGAGAGATTAAAGCCGTAAAGATCAGACCTTAATGTTTCCGAGAAACCGCAGCAGCAAGGAGACCCACTCGACGGGACCGACAATGATCTCTTTGTTTCGAGATATAGTCCTTAAATATAAAAGGTTAATGTTGGATACCAAATACAGGAGGAAATTATAAATATAAACAATATAGAGGATTTTATAAATATTTTTTTTAAATATACTTAAATATTGTAATCTTTAAAATATATTTCATATTACTCCATTTAGAATAAAATTTATGACTAAAATTATAATTATTATGAAAATTCATAATTTGGTATGATCTGGTTCAAAATAGAAAATGAGATTTTGACAATTAACCATAAAAATCTATAAAGTGTAATCTTTCATTCTTTTTTTACGGTAACGTAATATCTTTTCACCTAATTTTAAGACCTTGTTTTACGGAAAAAAAGACCTTGTTTTACGGAAAAATGATTCTTTCGTTCTGTCTGGATTTGGTATCATAAATCACATCGTTTTTACTTTTTTCAAAAAAAAAAAAAAGCCAATTTTTGGGTATGTATCTAGGCATGATTTATGGCATGATGAGTATAGGTGTTCTTGAATTTCTTGTTTGGGCTATTCATATATTTATCGTGGGCTTAGACGTTGATACTCGTGCCTACTCATCGCAATTACCACGATCATAGTTGTCCCCACAAGAATAAAAATATTTAGTAGTCAAATATTTTTTTAACTAATGTTAGCCAGGATGTTTTTGAGAAAATTTATCCAAACGCCTCCAATCATTTATACTAAACCTGAAAAGGGTCTAGTGGAAAATTACTTGTGCGCAGCCATTATGATGTATTTGGGGCAATCGGTCCAACCACACCAAATGCAATATAACCAAGAGACCTTTTGTTGATGTGTGAAGTAGAAGAATGCTCCAAACGCCCTCTCAAATGGGCATATTCAACAATATCACCTATGTAATATTCAAAATGAAATGCAATTTACAAATTATAGAGATGATTAGACTCTTTCGAAACATATACGAGAGTAGGGCCGTCTTTTGGATTTTTATGGCTCTATTTTTGTAAATAAATGATGTCCTACCAAAAGTATAATAATGCTCAATTAATTACGAGCGAAAAGTTAAAATTGAATTACAATTCTGGTAATCAAAGAAATTTAGGGGAATGTTGTAAAATTAATGGAGGAAAGGAAGAATATTGTCCTCTTCCATGGTGATGACTGGTGTGTGATTTGAAGAAAAAAAAACTGATGAGTTTAGGTAAGATAGAAAGAAGCGTGAAGGAATGCGAGCTTATAAATTGCATTTTTTTTAAGCAGCTAGGTCAAAAATTGATATTAGACCCTAAAAAATTAAGGTCTAATCCTGTGTTGTTTGACACTATACACAAGCCAAACCTTACTGTTAAAAATAAGTCGGATTTCTCATATATGTCAATACCCTGAGGCATCTCGACATATTTTTGTCCACGACGCTTGGGAAACAAAAATTTCTAATGCATAATTTTCATATTTGAACCATAACATGCTTTTTATACCCCCTCCCCCCAAAACAATCACATATTTTTAAATAGACAAAAATTTTGTCATTCTCATTTGTGTTTCTAAAGATTCAAGGTATTAATTACGTGATCATAGACGATCTTATTATTGATTAAATTGATTCAATAAAACGAAGAAGATAAGGCAATTTAAAGAAATCATTAATTGAGCATGACTAAAATTGTCTACCAAGCCACCCGTCCTTATTTAACCAATATAATTGACAAATACTAAACCATATGAACCTCTTAACTCTGTAGGGAATGTCAAAACAGCAATTCACACCATTTTGCTGATTGATTATATTAGCTCGCCTACCACTTTTCTTATAATTAAGCCTGCATCTGACAAAGATGCATAAACCTCCCATGGCCACAAACCTTAGACGCTTCTACCCTTTAATTCTTTTTGACTTCATTCCCACCATATATGCATATGTTTCTTGCGCCAATTTTATTCATCAAAATTTTATACAACTTGTTATAAAATTTCATATTGGCCTTGTTTAGTAAATGGCGGTTAGCTGATAGCTGTCAGTTGATTGGGTTAGAGTGTATAATTAGCTGATTTTAGAGAGGTGTTTGGTAAATTAGCTATTTAGCTAATAGTTGTTTGATGTAATTTCTTTTCTCAAAAAGCTAATTGAAAAAGTTATTTTGAGTAGCTTTTTGAATTTTAGTATTTTAGTATTTTAGATTTATAAAAAACTAATTAATCAAACACATACATTGATTTTTTTTAACAAGTCAAATAGCTAACAATGGTTATGAGCTGATAGGCTAATTATAATCAAGTCAGAAGCGTGTTGTGAATGAGAAGATGCATGGAATCTTAACATTACAAAAACCGAGTCTTAAAGTTTACAAAGTACGTGGTTTAATAACAATCTTAAATTCTCCCCTTCCTTTAAGGGTTTGAATTTGACTTGTGATCAAAATAATAAATGATTTTAGGGCAATAAAATTGAAACCTTGAAGTTTTGCCTGCAAGTATGCATATGCATATGCGTCATCAAGCTTATATTTGGTAGCAACATTAATTGAAATTAATTAACACTTTGAAAAATGAGTTTATTTAATTAATTCTATCGTAGCTTATTGCTTCAACTTCACCTAGTTGAAAACTAAAGCAATCCCTTTTTTATAAAAAAAAAAAAAAAAAAAAATTGTTTTGGATGATGTAGGAAACCGTAATTACTATTTGAATAAAGCATGCATTGGATAAACTCCAACATTCAATCGAGAGAGTGTTGATAAGAATCAAACTTCTAATAAGAAAAGCATGCACCAACCACTCTGATCTGTCAATTCTTTCGGGACTTCAATTTCCTACTTATTTAACTCTCGATCTGTTTTTTTTTTTTTTAAACAACTCTCAATCCTGCAACTGTATTAATAATCAGCTTACCAAGTGTGTGATCTCAAACTACTTGGTTTAAGGGTATTATCTTTCAAGAAAGCTTGATAGAAACCTAATGCATTGAAAATTGAAATTAATGAAAGTAATGAGGAAGGTGGTTGCAGCAAAGTTTGATTGCATTTAGTAATGACAGCAACTAAGAGCTGCTAATATTAATAGCAGCTGCATGCATATTATCAAGACATTACATACTCCCCAAAAAAAGGAAAAAAAAATTAAATATCTAAAGAATAATACAACTCCAAAACCTGTAAATTTATTAGCAACAAAATAATAATAAGAGATCAGATCATCGGAGGGAGAAACAACAGAAGATCATATCAGAAAACAATTGATAAAAATATAATGAAAATGAGGGAGCTGATGAGAATTGAAGGTTGTTCGTTCATGGCGACTTCAATTCTTTTTAGAGTTGTTGGCCCTTTCTTCATGGAAGAAATCAAGCAAGACGGTGCTTTTGCATTTAGGGCATTTCGGATCCACTTGCGCCAGCATAACATACATTAGGCATCTAGGGCACCCAACCAGCATCATCATTGAAGTCGCCTCGCCGGCGCCGCCGTCTTCCGCCGGGCTCTCCTCCCGGGAAACGCATGAGCTCGGCGGCGACATCTCCATGGATCTTAGCGGCGAGTGTGGAGAGGTGGCTCGCGGCGGCGATAAGTTCAGCTTCAAATCTAGCTTTGGACCCTCTTTCATGTAGTTCATCTTTCCCGGCCTCTTTTCTTTTTGGCTTCTAATTAACTCCCTCAAGTCTATTTATAAACCAACCGAAAGTAATTCAAATTATATTCTAGTCAACGGCCAACCCACAATTTAATACTAACAATAATGATATATGAAGAAAATACTAATAACAATAATGATATATGAAGAAAAGTCTCACAGTGATATCAAGATATTTATATAACCATAAAAAAAACATATTTACCTTAAATTATGACAAATACTTATCTGAATTGTAAGGAGAATAACTTTTCCTTTGTTTAAGGTGAGAAAGGAGAAGTTTGAGGTGGTGGAGGAGTTGCATGGTTGCTAGGGGTTTATATAGGGAGATGGAGAGAGAAATAATGATGAAAAAAAGGGGGATAGTTCATTCAGAATTAATTATTGTGTGATAAAGTAGCAGAGATTTTGCAGAAGTATAGTGTAGAGTAGCATTAGGATTTAGGTAGAGAGTTTGGTGCGTGTATGGTGAGAAATAAGGCTTTAATTAATTTTAACTATATAAGTTAGGAAGTGATTAATGATAATAGGTATAGAAGACAGAGGGATTGAATTCCCTGCCAGAAAAATGTAATTGCAGACTTAATTACTACTTACCACCCTTTTGTTTTTTTTTTTTTTAGTGATGACTGATGAGCAAAGCTTATACATTGAGTAAACCCGGCCTTATAATCTAGTCGGTAAAGGACAAAAAGAATGCCAGGTAAACTAACCTATGTTATCCATAACTGACCGGCTCAAACTAAAAAGGCATTGTCCGTTCTCTAGGGAGTCAAATTTGTAACTTTGCGGTTATCAAATCGACAGTGGATGAGTTCAAATCTCAGTGGAGGCGATATTGGCTCTTTGTGTTTCATTTAGTTGAAAAAGTAGTTATGAACAGATATTACATTATAACAGAGTCAATAGTGCATGTACAAATAAATTCATTTCCAGTTTCCTTTTTTTTTTTTTAATGAAGAATTTATCCGATAAGTGAAATGAGTTCTTAATGACATTTCAATAGAATATGGGACATATATATGGTACGTACATATAGTAGTAAAGATTTGCAACTACAAATTGAATAGAAGACTGGACTTCATTCAATGCTTAATTGGCCGGGATTGATGGTTGGCAATTTGGGTTTTGGCATGTAAACTTTATAGACATAATAATGATGCCAACAATATTATATTGACCAAAATTTAAATGCACAAAAAGAGCTAATGATTTATGCAACAAGATGAATATTACCATGAGATAAATTTAGAAAAGAATACAAGTATATGCAACAAGATCAATTTATTATAATAATTTGATCTAAACAGTGTTCTTCATATGCATTAGTATTAAGACTTAGAAAGTAACATTAAAGGGACTAACATCTATCTGATCTGAAGGTACATTAAATTAAGTCCATCATCAAAGTGTCTAAAACGACTAATAGGAAAAGATTCATCATATCATTCAAAATGATTGTTTGTGTTAAAGTATCACAGGTACCCGTCTACCTTCATTATAAATATTATGGTTATTAGAATTCTACAATGCCAAAAATGTATTGTATTTACAATGTTATGTTTTAGTATACTAATGAATTTTATTATTTTATTATATGTAAGTAATTTAAATATTATTTAAAAAAAAAACAGATGATAAGGGGTGGGTACCCGTAATGGTCACCCGCACCCAGTGGAGTGGAAGTGAATTTTGAAAAAATTCACCCCATAAGGCTGATATGGATGGGGTGGGTGGAGAAAATATAACGTGTCATAATAATAATAATAACGGTTGAACATTTATTCTAGTAACCAACTTTCTAGCAACACTTACCTTCAATTAATATGCAGAATGGAAATAATAGTTATCCTTCTTCAGAGTACTACTGCTTTAAGTATTTGTACATGCACAGCAGCAACGACCATATGGGAATCAATTTGAGGGTAGTTCATACTTAACTCCTCAGGTTAATTTAAGGACCAAACTTTGAAGAGCTAACCAACAAAAATAAGTGACATTTATTCACTTGTGTCATGAATGAGCTTGAGTAAAGTAAAATTTTAAATTCAAGTCTCAGAATTAGTTGAACCATAATGTGTATAAAGAAACTGGAGGGTTATAATGGCAGGATATCCGCAATTACTAGTCCGAGAGTGAGCACGAGGTAAACCCCACCTTATAACTTTAGTGGGCAAAGAACAGCAATGAGGTAAACTAACCCAAATTGCCCATAACAGATCAATTTAAATAAAAAATATCAATATACTGCTCACACTGGAGTTGAACTTATAATATTATGGTTACTAAATCAACAACCTGACCAACTTGGTTGGAATTAACCCAGAAATAGTGTTATCTTGATATGAGATCATATTACCAAACCAAAGCATTCAATATAGTAGATTAACAATATTTACTCATGGAATCTACTAGAATGGTTTGTTTGTTGGCATTTCAGATTTGTTTTCAGACAAAGTTGTTCTTACCTAAGTTCTGCAGCAATCCACTTGCAGAAACTATTAACATGGACAGTACAACTCATCTTGGCTTAATGTTTGCATTTTCTGGTTAGTAGGAAGTTATCTTTCTTTATTCACTTTACAGTTTACAACACAGACAGCAAAAAAAAAAATTAAAAAAAAATTAGTTGATAAATGGATGCCAATCAACAACATATATGATTAAGGGTGGCAGAGTTTACAGTGTTGCCACCTAGTCCTCGAGAATTTGCTGTCGTTCGAGTTCAATAACATTCTCTGCCAAGGAACTAAGACCGCCATTCATTGTCTCGTTGTTACTCTTGCACTGCTGCAACTGTTCCCTGAGACTTTGCACGAGTTCGTTCAGTCTCTGGATGTGCTTCTCCTGCGACAAGATAATCTGCCAAAGCGCAACTGGAATATCTCAGAAGTTTTCGTTCTTATGGTACAGATGAGAAACTAAATCTATATAGTGTCGCATTTGAATACCAAGAATACTTCCACAAATTATTGTTTGGTAACCCCAGCCAAGTTGGTCAGACTGTTGTTTGGTAACCACAAGGTTCCAAATTCGACTCCCAGAGAGAAAAGCTTATTGGCCCGTCAACAATGAGCAAACTAGGCTGGTGTACCTCCTATTGGTTCTTTGCCAGCTAGGGTCACAAGACAAAATTTACCCAATGCACACCCCCGGGTAGTGGCTGCGGGTTTCTTTTCCCAAAATAAAAGAAAAAAAAAAAAGTTTGGCAACGTTCTATGGAAGCAATTCAAGAGGTCAGGGGAAATCCAACATTAATCACAAAAGAGAGAACAAGAACGGGAAAATGGATGCATTAAGCAATAAAACTTAGGGTAAAGGGTGAAATATAACTGAGACCAATAAATGCCATGAAGGTAAGTTAGTGAGTGACACAATAGGGCAACTTGCTAAAACCTTCAAGTACAAATCATAACTGCCATCAACCACCATTACCGCATTAACAACCACACATGCAAGGCAATAGTGTCTAATAATCTGTAGAGTAGACTTCCCATTACAGGCTTTAACAACTCCCATTGAATACTGTGAACCACACACCAAAATGTTTCAAAACCTAAAGTTGCCAATGACTCTATGCCAGATGTTACAAGGTGAGCCCAAAGAGGATAAACTCAAGAAACAGAATTAAATAAGGAGACATTCCATATATTTCAACTGGACAGGTTGAGTATCCAGTTCGGGAATATACATAAAATAACATATTCATATCTTTACTCTAGAGTTCTTTCTTTCACTTGTTGCATCACTTTAATTAGAAGGTTATTACCTATCAGTGTTAGCTATTTTAGCAGTTTCTTTTCCCTGCTACATGGCTTTTGAAGCAGTTTTAGTAATAATGGTTTGAAGCTAATAATTCTCACAGCACTTGATGAAACTAGAAGAAATGTCTGCTTATCAGAAAGAATTTCCATGGAAAAAGTGTCACTCAATGATGTGAGAATTTTAAAAATATGATTAGTTATAAATTTCTGATAAGAATAATTTTCTTGGATAAAATTCTTTATAAAAGAAAGTTCAAAAGCCTCATAAAACTTGATCACCCCCCCCCCCCCCACCCCTCTTTTCCTGGGTGGGGGTAAATAATGCCATTTGCACGCTAATTTTTAACACTTTAACAGCTAAGTTGGTTTTATCTATGCCTCTAGATACTAAGTACTGAGAGCCCTGTAAATATAGATAAATTAAGAATTTATAATGTATCGATGCATATATTTGTTTCTTTTTCTTAAACTAGACTAGATAGATATTTAATAATTCCAACAGATATTCACTTTATTGTCCAAAAGGACAAGAATCTTAAATGGCAATCCTACATTATAGCTCTAAGAAAGATCACTATTGTTTATACGATCTACATTAGTTATTGCGTAATAGTAGCTGCTAGCCTGCTCTAGGATCCTAAATAAGAAAGGCCTAACTTGGATGTCAGGTTGTGGTAAGATTATAAGACATCATAAGCAAATCCCACATTGAGGTTAAAATTCATTATATGTCATGATATCTGAGCTAACCGATGAGTTCAAGAACTTCGTTTCTTGAAAAAACAAATAGGACTCAATCAACAAGTTAGAGATCGATAAAAACTCAATGGTTTTAATATCCATGAAGTTCCTAACTGCAATTTTAGAAAACTTTAGTAAATTCTCTAAACAATTTCACATCACGGACGTTCAATGCATAACGATGAATATCAACTAGATCAGTATCTTAAATTCAAATCAAGATCCACGATAACACATAGCTATATCAATACCTTTTCTTTTACGGCTTCTTCTCTCTGAGAAATCTGCTGCTGTTTCTGAGATATACTAGGACTCGATTCAACATCACTTACGAGCTGCTGTTTCCACTCAAACTGAGATGTGATTATGAGTATTAACAACATAAATACAAGAAGCATTGGTCTCGACATTATTAAAGTATCTTCTCAAAAGACCTGCCAAAATCCCAAAAACATAAAGTAAGCACAAAACAAAATAATATCCATCGAAAATTCAGAAGCTACCTCCATTCTAATATTCCACATGCAAGAGTAAAAGGTCATCTCACACTGGACAAACAATATGCATAGAATTAAGACTTGCAGATTTAAATCTTTAGGCAACAAACATATATAATCCAGAGCCTTACATCCAAGAATCAAGAATCAAGAAATGCCATTTTAGAGCAGCAATTAGGATCAAGTGAAGATTGACAGCATTTAAAAGTAAAGTTCTCAATCATTAGTTAGCATAAATATCACACCTTGACAATTCCCAAGTTACCTTTTGTAATCTAGCAGAACTCAGGACGCAAGTATAGTTGCAATTCAATAGAGTAAGCAATATGCATACTGAACTAGATTTTCTCCAACTCAAAGAAAACTGACAGGGAACCCCAAATTCAAGAAATCTTCACCTAAAATCTTAGAGAAACAAGAAAAGGATCACATAAATGAAAGTGAACTGAAAATGATGTTTAAAAAAAAAAACCCAAACTTTAAAACATCTCTGGAAAATTAATTTCTAAAGATCCCTAGATTCAAGAACAGCCCATATGCTACTTAATTCCCGACATAACAATGAAAGAACTTCAGAAACAAAAACACAAAATTGGAAGTAAGTTTCACAACGATTTCTTGAGCTTTAAAAGTAATGACTGTTCTTCAATTCCCACCACATTTAGTAGAAAAAAGAAAATTTACCTATCGGAGCCGAAGATCATCTAATTCTGGGTAGGAATCTGAAGCCCTCCTAAAAATTTCAACGGATTGAAGTAAAGTTGTACTAAATTTTTTCCCTTTGCAATGAATCCTGTGTGGGTATTCCCTTTTCTCCTGATAATAGGATCTAATTTGGGAAATACTGGTGTGTAGAGCAGCGATAGTACAAGAATAAAGATTGGTTCAGGGGTGTGAATGTCGGGGGATGATTTTGGGGAGACGGCAGTGATGACAGGTTAGGACAACGTATGAAGCCACGAAATCAGAGAAAAACAGTGTCTTATCCCCTGTTTACCTGCTTTAATGGCGGAAAAGTACAGAACAATTTTTTTTGCTTTTTACTACTCCGTAATTAAATTGTAGAGAAATAAATTCTACTAAAAAAATTCAAACTATAAAAATTAAATTCCTAATTTTTAAATATAAGAATCGTATTGACTCATTGCAGGTAATAACATGGGATCGAGCCTCACAATTATAGACATTATACGCACTGATTTTTCTATTCGATGAACTATTAAATTATTATAATTTGCTTATTTACTACGTATTTTATAAAGTATTAGATTAAATTTCTTTTGTTTTTTTTTTTTTTTGTAAGCAAATATAAGAATCAATACTTCCTTTAAGGCAGAACAAATCTTGATTCTTGGAAGGGTGGACTGGATCCATATTATAATTTCCAATTCTATACCCGGAGAATATCACCAGACATTTTTAAAATGGAAAAGAAATTATAAAATTAATTAAATCCATTAACCTAAATTATAGTAATATACCGACAGTTTTTAATTTATTCCTTATGACTTTTTTTTTTTTGAAAAGCCTTTTGACTTTTTTGTATAATACAATTTATTCCTTTGAGTTTAAAAATTGACAATATTGTTTTTTTTTTTCTTTAATATTTGGTGATCTTAAATTTGTCGGACTAATTCTAAACTTAGCGTACCCGACTTCTAAAGTCACTACAGAGGTAAATTGTGAATCATGCAATCATGCATAGTCTTCATACACATACAATGGATCCAATCCGCACCTTCCACCATCTTGAGTATTTTTCTCATTCATGTTTTTAGCGAGATTTGAATCCCACACTACCGTCTTCCGTTGTGATATAAATATTACCATTAAAATTGCTATGATCTTCAATATTAATATTGTTTCCCAAATCACATAACACAATTGCAAGTGGAATTATCCTTTAAAATATTTAAAATTTTTATTCATTTAGCACCCAATATTCCATAAAATATAAGACTAATTCAAATTCAAACTAAGCATGCTTACATCGATCATCTGATATTACAATTTGCATTTACCATCCACTTCCAAGCTACTAAATTTGAAATGCATTTTTTTTAGCTATGGTGATAATTTATTTCTATTAATTATTTACATAATAATTTAATGCATAGATATTCCACATATCGTTTTTATAATTACAAATATTATTTTAATTATTAACGAAATAAAGAGGCAGTTACGAAGCAGTAGCATTTGGGCGTGATGCTTCCTTTTTCTGCTGCAAAATATAAGTGAAGTATTTCCTTGACAAATGTTGTAAGGTGTCAATTTGTAGGGCTGCTTGCACTCTCATAATTAAGTAGTTTGTACACCAACCCAACATAACATTGAGTGGACAATTGGTTTCGTATGGGTGTTTGACAGTTAACTAATAGCTGATAACTTATTGTGTTGGTTATTTTTATTAGTTAAAATATAAGCAATTTTTTGAAAATATTAATAAATTAGTTGTTTACTATTAGCGGATAACCTATAAAATAATTTTAAAGAGTATGAACATATTGTTTTATTTACTGAATTATTTTTTATTTTAGGTTTAAATTATTATTATTATTATTATTATTATTGCTATTATTTATTATTTTAGCTATTGTTTTTTGTATTAAATAAAAATAATTCAATATTAAATATGTAAATTTGAATAAATATAAGTATCACAATAACCAACGATAAATTAGACTTTTAAAAAGAAAAAAATGCAATATTTATCTTTAAAAAAATGCAATAAGCTTTTACCAAAAAATTAAATTTCTTCATTTTAAATTTGTTAGTATCAATAAGGTAAACTATAAAGTTTGAGTAATTCTACATGTACTCTCATTCTATACTTTCATATTCTACTCCATAATAGGAGGGTCACAGCTACAAGACCTTTTGGCACTATTCATTATATTTAAGAAGACAATTTGACACTTTCTCACTTTTATAATACTTTTGTAATTAGTCGTAAAATGTGATGATCTAAACCAAAAAACTTCTCCAATGTGTGAAAGAATTGGATGTGAAGTAATGGAGTTTTCAAACATATAATTGAGGGAAACACCAAAACCATAATGATGTGGTGATTATTATTTAACTAATGTGTAAAATAATGCCATGATCTAAAGAGTAGGGATTCAATTAAGTACTTGTACACAAGTGACTTCAACAACACTTAGCTTCCTAGCTAGGTTCATATGAAGGTGAAATCTTGGGAGGATGTTCTTGAAGCAGAAACTATCTGTTCTTTCTTCAGGTTTATAATCCTATTGTATCTCTCAGATTCATCTTTACAATAATCCCTTTTCCAAGCTTTTGAATCGCCCTCATAAAACCCACAACTCCATTCTCCATAGCTCTTATTCCTGTCCTCAGAATCATCATCATCACAGACTTGTTCTTCCAAGATTTCATTTACTCTCTTCTCACTCCCCAGCTCTTTGGTTGCCTTCAACAGAGATGCCTTTGTGTCAGCCAATTCTCTGCCAAGCTTCTTGTTCAGCCTCTCTGTCTGTCTTCTCAGCTTCTTCTCTGTTTCAAGATCCCCAGAAATGGCTGTGATGGCACTCTGAATCTTGTACTCTTCCCTGATTTTCCAGGCTGTTTTCTCTTTCTCGAACTGCTCCACCAGAAAGTCTATTGCGCCGTGGCTGTGTTTCTGTTCTTTGATCAGTTTGCTCACGTGAATACATGCTCGATCGAGCTCGGATTTGAGGGCGGAGAAGAGGGTTAAACAAGTGGATTTGGATTGCTGTTCCCCAAGAGACCAAACGTGGCTCACAACTTCTAGTAGCTGTTTTGAGGTGCTGAGGCCATGGCGAACATCTTTCAATCGGTTTCTGCTCTGTTAATTCTCAAGAAAGTAAATCAGCATAGATTGTTTGATCGGTTCAAACCAAGAGGGCTAATAAACCGCTTACATTGAAAATTAAACTTGTAATCTCGTAATTACCTAATTAACAATCCAACTAAGTTGGTCGGGGTGGACTCCATTAAAGTAAGGAGTATGTTAATTCACGATTAAAGCATGATGAGAAATGTGAGCATTTACTTAGTTACCTTCATAAAGCAATCACTTTCAAATGGGTAATCAGCCTGCAGAATCTTGTCAATTCCCTGCAAAATCAATCAAAAGTAAGCAGAAGTTGTTAATTAACTCGAAAGAATATATTCAAGATCCAAAAATCACATGAATGGCTTCAAAAAACTTGAATTTTCTTAGAAAAAAAATCACACTACCCCACCTGAGAATGATCATCATTATCAGACTGCCAAGCTTTTGAATTTGCCTTCAAAACCCTCTCTTTCCTACCCAGTTTTACTTCACCCCTTTCCTCCACATTATTCTCCTCCTTCAACCCATTAATCTGCCACAAATTAGCAGCCAATTTCCGCGCAGAAACCAACAATTCTTTCTCTTTCTCCGAGTAGTTATAGGTATAGGACTTGGCATCATCATTTTGCGGTATTGCTGACGTGGTCTTAAACTCCGGCGCCGGTGAGCTTGAGCCGCCTCTCTTCCCGACCAAAACCGCCCGTTTCAACCGATAACTCCTCACCGTTGAAGACGACGACGACGACCCTCCCCTTTTCCTCACCTTGCAGCAATTCCCTCCATTTCTTCCATTCTCAATCGCACTTTGCCAACCCATTCGAAATCAAACTAATTCCTGCGAAATCTCCGATCTTTGATTTTGGGTTGGGAGAGAAGGGCAAAGCTAACATGAGGGAGTGGTAGAGCTGCACTGATATAGTCTTTAATATGGGAGATAAAATTGCAGTAAATGAGAGGATTTGCAGAAATTGGATTAGGTTTGGGCTCCAACGGTCTACAAGTAGGAGTTAATAGGTAGAGGAGGAGTAGATCACGTCGTACGTAAGATTTTTGTCAGAGTTATGGTCGGAGTAGGCCCCGTTAACGGCCGGAAAATGTTGTCCTCATTTATCATTTATGTATGTATCTGCTAACTTCATCGCCTTTGCACTTTGCAGTTTGCACACTTTCACTGCTTTTTTTTTTTTTTTTTTTGGAAAAAGACGAAACTTCATTAATTCAAATAGTAATACAAACTCCTTTTAAAATTATTTTATTAATTCAAATCGTAATACAAACTCCTTTTAAAATTACTTCATAATATAAGTATGCTCTGTTGCCATCCCTATTTGATAACTCAAATCTCTTTTTGGTACGCTCTAGCATAATCTTTTATTAAACCACTGTCATTTAGGAAAAAATACATAGATTTTTACCAAATTGTAAACTTATTACATACATTTCAAAAATTCATTAATGACGTATTAATTGATTATGCCTCATAGAAATAAACATATTAGAATTTTGAATACAAACATATCAGAATTTAAAATATTCAAATCAGCAACTATTAAATCACTCAAAATCCAAAATTTATTTCAAATCTCAATTTAAATAATTTGAATAACACCACCCTACTCACATCACTCACTCACTCTCTCTCTCTCTACTGTAACGAAGTGGAGCACAGAATTGAGGAACGCGGCCATGGTCAAAGCTATCAAGAAAGCGTAAATTATATTGTGGATCATGAATATTTTTTTTAAATATATTGAGTGCATATTATTTGTGTATTTAATATATATTATTTGATAATATATAAAATAATGTACCTTCAAAAACTAAACTTTAATGTATTAAAAATGTAACTTTAGTATAAGGGGTGACAGAGAAAAATGGTGGCCCGAGAAGTTGAAAAGGGGTGTGGAATAGAGCAAAATTAAACATTTAAGGAAATATTCTCAATGAGTATCAAACACGCAACTCCACAAGCTAAGGCAACACACACCACAACCCAACAACTCCACTTATGCATGGGGAGTGCGTTGAGAGCAAAGTAGTGGGGTGGACGCATGTGTGACCAAGAATGAAAACTATCCTAGCCGATGTTGTACATTTGTACACCATCCGAAAGATCCTCAACACTATAAGAGGCTTGATGTCTCCCTTTAGACATCATCTCTTTGTTCACAACATCCCTCCTAGTCTAATGGCTTGTGATCCTTAGTTCCTGCAGCATCTCGGGCTTTGTACATAAAATTTTGGCCCTAGCACCTCGAACATCATGTTATTAGGAAGGTTGTAGGAACCGAGCACCATGCCATACGACGGAGAGGATAACCTTTTAGACCAAAAGTCTAAACCTTTCCGACCAAGAGTACCAAAGAAAGTGAGATGACTCATGATGGGGCCATGGAACCTCGAGGGCTTATTTTATTGTGAAAGTCTTGGCCCAAGGGGGTGAGTAGAGAAGAATGGTGGCCCCAAATGTTGAAGGGGGATACGGTGTGAAAGGGAGCAAAAGATATTAAAGGAGATGTTATCAAAGGGTGTCAAACCCACAACCTCTACAAGGCAACACACACTCTAACCCACTATGGCACGACTTATCTTGTGTACTAAAGAGCATGAAACTCCACTTATGCATGGGGAGTACTCTGGAAGCAAAGTAGTGAAGAAAACACGTGTAGCCAAGAATGAAGACTAGTCGATGTCGTATATTTGTCAATCATCTTGAAGATCTCAACACTATATAAGGGGCTTGATGTGTCTCTGTAGACATTATTTCTTGGTTTACAACATCTCTCCTGATCCAATGGCTTGTGATCCTTAATTCCTACAACAACATTAGGGTTCAACTCCTACTAGCTATGATTATTATTTATTATTTAAGCTATAGCTTATATTATTTATTTATTATATTTTGATGGTATCTCGGACCATTTTGGATCAATATCTCGAGTTTTGTACATATCATTTTAGACCTAGCACCTTGAACAATAGTACTACTATTTTTCTACTTTTATTTTGTACTGTATACTTGATTTATGGTGAACTTGATCTCAACAAAATCATTACATGGTATAATAATATTTCAAAAAGACCGTGGATACTCCGAAAACAATTATATTTGGTTTGGCAGAAATCAAATGTGTTTAGCCCGCAAATTATATCATGGACCGTGGTCCACAATGCATTGTGGACCGCGGTCCCAAAACGACGTCGTTTTGATTAATGAAATAGATGGATGAATTCGCGCCACTTACTTTCTTTTCATATATACTGCAGTTTCTTTTCATATATACTGCAGTTTCTTTTCATATAAACTGCAGTTTCTTTTCATATAAAACTACAATTGTATATTATCGAATGAAACTATAGTTATATCCAAAAGTAACTGCAGTTGTGTTGAAAGGAAACTGCAATTATGTTGAAAAGAAAGTGCAGTATATATGAAAAGAAACTGCAGTATATTTGAAAAGAAACTGCAGTATATTTGAAAAGAAAGTGAGTGGTATATATAGAAAAGAAACTGCAGTATATATGAAAAGAAACTGCAGTATATATGAAAAGAAAGTGAGTGGCGCGAATTCATCCGTATGTTTCATTAATCAAAACGACGTCGTTTTGGGGATTCGCGGTCCACGATATAAGAACTGTGTTTAGCCCAAGACAATAATATTTGGGCTGACAACCAGGTTGCCCCAACCCAAATAAAATATGTTGGCGGATAACAATTACACTCCATTTGTCATTTGATTAAAAAAAAAAAAACCTTTTCTAGGAAAGAAATCTAAATTTAATATAAAAAAAAGTCACAGGATAGATATGGAAACACTTGAAACAAGCCCTTGTCCCATTTTGAAAAAAGAAGAGGATTTGCGAGGGATTGTTGACTCTTTAGGAAATGAATCTAAATTTCATATAAAAAATTCACAAAATAGATATGAAAACACTTGAAACAAGCACTTGTTACATATTGAAAAAAGAAGAGAATTTGCGAGAGATATTGACTCTCTCTCTCTGTCTCTCCATCTCTCTATTAATTTTGAATTTTGATGATTTTATTATCAATTTTAATACCATAATAAATGTTATTTATCATCTCTTCTCTTATAAAAATGTTATTTATCAATCCTATAAATGTTATTTATAATAATGTAAGATATTATATAAAAATAAAAATATTAAAAAAAAAGGACCACGGTAATAGACTAATAGGTCGAAGCCAGTATTCAAAAGGTATCCAAAATGGACCAAGCGGCTGTCCGCCGGTCCGGCTCTGCTGCCGTCCTTTTTGATTTTGAAGATTCAACGCCAAGTCGCCAATTATTATTATTATTATTATTATTATTATTATTATTAATATTATTATTATTGTCACATCCAATTAGGTTAAGACCGCTTGTTATTATTAATTAAAACAAAAGCGAAAGCTATAGAACTAACCAAATTGACAAATGGCCAATTAGAGCTCTATATTTGTCCATTATTAAATTAATTTGATGGGCCCACATCACCTTACTTAAAATGAAGTGTGCGTTGTATATGTAGCTGTGTACAGTGTACTTTAGATAGTATAGTTCGCTACATGGATCGGATAATATATGGTTTAATAAAGTTTCCGATTATTCAATTAAAATTAAAAGACTTTAAAAAAGAACCCATAGTGGAACAAGAGACTTGAATAATGAAATTATATGTTAGTCGTCTTTATTAACAGATAATTAATTCTGTTGAAATATTTATGATTCTTTATAATATAATATTTGTTCTAAATTTTTTCAAAAAATTTCAATTGTAAGAATCAAAGCCCTCGCCACCGAAATTAAGATGGGATAACAACTTTACTAATCAGCATTATAATTATTTTTTTTTTGAATAAGACCAAGAAATGGTGTAGACACCACGGGAATTGTATTGCCATCTAACCTAACATGGTGGGATGGAGTACTTTAAGTGGGTCCACTTGGTATATTTTACCCCATTCATGCTTAATCTCTTATTAAGTATTGCTTAATGAGGACCAACATGCTGGCCCAACTTTATAAACTTGAATCAATTCTATATTTCTATTACAAAATAAGGTTTAGAGATTTTTTTTCTTTTAATTCTTCAATTATATTGCAACCATTCTACTTCATTGGTTCTTAAATTGACATTGAAATATTATTTTTAGTATTTCTAGTATTCCAAACAAGTAATTTGTAGTAAAATTAAATTAATGCAACAACTACTAAACAATGACTCGATTCAAGCGTCCATGAACAACTCAGTTGTTCGCATAGGTAACTTCAATTGCATAGAAATATGTAAAGAAGAAAAGTTAAGGGTAGGTAAATTCTCAAAAAATATTTCACTATTTATGTACTTGAAAAATGAATATTGGTACAACACATGTTATAATAGGTGTATTGTGTAATTTTCATCATAAAACAACCAGCTATATATAATATATAATAAAATGAATAAATGGGATGTGACTAAAATAAGTGTGAAAAGTAAATTCTACCCCTTTCTGAACCCAGTAAAACCAGGGTAAAAAAAGCGATCAAAATGGTAATTCCACCAGCTATGCACGCCATATCCAATCTATCCTCTCTTCTCTGTTTTATCTCCCTCCATTGTTTCTTGTACTCCACGAATTCCTTGTACCTTTCTTTAGCTTCTCCTTCTTCCCTTTTCTTCCTTTTTCTTTCCATGGCGTCTTGTAAAATTACCATGCTGTCCTTCCCGTTCATGGTTTTTCCGTCCATGTCCTCCACCTGCATGCTCACCTCTCTTACGTGTAGCTCCCCTCCTTCTTTCCCCTCGCACATGGCGATCACGCTGCACTGCGCCAGTTCTTTGCCGGTGATTTCGCCGCCGGAAATTACGGTGCCGAATTTTATCTTTATGTCTCCGGTGAGACAGTGGCGGCGGATGTTTACCGGTTTTAGGCTTGATATGTTCACGGCGCGTTTTGTCGACGCGTTGATCAGGATCCAGCTCAGCGTGAGGTGTTTCTCCAGGTGGGCCACGGTCGTGGCCTCGTCGCCGGCGAATTTCACCGGCGTCGGCACCGTCTCGGACATGCCGAGGAGGTCGATTCGGAACGGGGAGGAACGGAACCAGCCGGAACTGGTTTCTGAGACAATGACCTTAGAGTATATCAGTTTCTCGCCGTAGAGGATATCGACGGCGGAGATGAGCTCCGGCGCCGGCGCCGGAGATCCGCGGCGGCGCTCCTCTCCCTGGCAGTGGTGATGAATGGTGGGGAAAGCGTCGGAGAAGAACGACCGGTGGCCGGAGGGGAAGCCGGAGATGACGTGGCGGACGATCGGATCGGTGGTTGACGGCCAAGCGGAGTTGCAAATCTCCCGCCAGAGATTCTCCTCCGAACAAAGTTCCCTTAGCTGCGATCCGGCGGAGCCGGCGGCGGCTAGCGTTGCGCCGTCTAATCTTTTCAATATGTGTGTTTGAATAATCTCGGGATGGACGGCGGTGATCGCCGTCGCTCCGCCGTGATCGGCGGCCGGAGTTGTGGTGTGGGAACAAGACATTGGAATTATCTTATATATCTATCTTTTTTGAAGAGAATAGCTGTAGTGTTATATAGAGTCAAATTAGAATTGGGGTTTAGTACTCGAAAAAAATTAAAAGAATGGGGGGGTTTTAAAGGACGCCTGAGGGATAAATTGGTCAACTGAACGACCAGTCAAAGCCGGCACGCATGAAGAATAGTAATCCATATTTTACATATTCATTTCTAGATCAATATATGTATACGTGTATACACACACGCATATAAATATCACATGTTTGTTTAAAATTGTAATCTAAAAATAACTTAGATGTCAAATTTTACATCGCACCCCATTAAATGCTAAGATTAAAAAATCAATTGCAACCGTAATGGAGTTTTACTTTCTTGTAAGCAATATATGCTGGTCTCATAGAGTCATAATGCTACTTCATTATTCGTCACCTTAGAGTATTTAGTCTTGTAAGGTGAAATTTTATCGTGCCCCATGCTACACAGGTCAGAGCGTAAGCCAGCTAGTGATGCTTTTGGCTACGTATTGGACTTTCACCATCTTTTGCAGCATTCAGGCTACTTTACTTGGTAGTACGACGTTTGTATTACTCTCTCACAATTCCGTTTTCACGGTTTAGAATATTCCCAGTTCGGTCACCGCTACTACAGAAATCACTTTTGTTTTCTTTACCTCTAGCTATTACATCCACCTAAATAGTCGTTATTGAGTCATTGTAATTTACCTCCTGAACAATTCATGTGGGACCAAAGTGTGAGAGTCTGCCGGCGATAATTTCACATTTTACATCCATTTTAAAAATAAAAAATAAACAAATCAAGTAATGTATTAATTTGTGAATGAGATGAGGAGTATTTTTCACTACTAAAATGTGTAAACATATTGAAGGATGGGAATTAGAGCTATCACGCTATGTGTACACGTTTTTGTTAAGGAGTCAGCTTCATATGATGGCTATGGCTAACCCCTACTTTTACTTTACTTCCACCCACCCTTACAGCACGTTTGGTTCACGGAATGAATTTTAAGGGAATAGGAATGCTATTCCATAAGGAATGGAATAGGTAAGGAATAGAATATGAATTGTATTTCAGCGTTTGGTTCGCGGAAGGAATAGACTTAGGAATTGTATTCCAGCGTTTGGTTGGTTAACGGAATAGAAATGGAATATATATGTAAAAGACATAAATGCCCTTGTACAAAATTTATTATTATTATTATTATTATTATTATTATTATTATTATTCTCATTATTATTTATTATTTATTATATTATTATTATTATTATTATTATTATTATTTATTATTATTATTATTATTATTATTATTATTATTATTATTATTATTATTATTATTACAACGTAGTACTATTTTTTTTTTTTAGTCTAGCTTGGACCGTGTTTATTAGCAATTTTTCAAGTTGGTTGAGCAAGTTTGTAGGCTGCTTTTTGAACACATGGTCAGGATTAATTTATGGGAAAGCATCAGCATATATTTAGACAGAATGGTTATTTGAAGAGGCTATATAAAGTGATGAAATTGGGTTTCACTCTCACGCCTTCCAGTAAAACTACAAGGAGATTATTTTTATATTGGTTATGCTTTCCATGCTAAAATGATGAATTAGGCTATATATAGGTATGTGCAATGGCGGAAGGAGATATGTGCGATGATAGAGAGAAAGTTGCGATGCGATGAATTTTAGAATAGTAAGCCTAAAAAAATAGGTTTAACAAATACACATGTGTGTATGTATGCATAATAATTATAATTATAATAATAATAATAATAATAATAATAATAATAATAATAATTATTATTATTATTATTATTATTATTATTTTGTGTGTTTATATAATTAATTAAATATATACATTTATATAATACATTATATTTATTAAATATAAATATTAAATAATGTACAAAGGGTATTTTTGGTATTTATCATGTAAAAGCTATTCCCAAGAGCATGGGAATAGCTAATACCATAGTCCCCCCAAGGAATGGCTATTCCCTTTGCAAAGGTAATAGCTCATTCCTTGGAATGCCATTCCCATGATTAAATGAACAAAACAAACAATGGAATAGGTCATTCCAAGGAATGCTATTCCATTCCTAACCAATTCCATGAACCAAACATGCCATTAATATCTAAGACACAATTTTTTTGAATCATATCATTTCCACACTCTAACCTAACTCTATTAGGTTAGGACCCTTTGGAATGCTATAATTTTGACTTGTAGTTTCTTTTTGGTGTATACTTGTATGTGAAGCTTTGAAAAATCACTCTAACATGTTATTATTGTGATTAAGAGAGCATTAAACTCCCATCTAATAGTATTTATGAGTAATTTATATTTCGATCAAAGGGTATTGGTATTTAGTAATTGTACTAAACTTTGATAAATTTGAGTTTAAGTTACAATCATCACATGAAAAAATTTATTCAAATTCAAAACAATTAAATTCTTTCTTTTAGAATCATGTGTCGTTTGTAACATTGAAGTATTAAACGTCTGGTGAAATTTAAGAGTGATTCAAAAGTGCTACCTAAAAAATTGCAGGTAATGAGTTACCGATCAAGGAATACCCCTTTCCAAGTATGTTCTTTAAAGAAGCACATTGTGCTCAGATGACATGTAGTGGTTCTTCTATTTAGAAGGTCATGAGAAACTAACCCTTTGTGTTTCAACAGGTTGAGAAAATACGTATGAAATACAATAGTATATGTACATATTTGATAGTCTCAAGTCTTGAGAATCATATGTTTGGTTTGCAAACATTTGACTCTGCCCCAATGGGATTCGATAGTGGAGTAATGCTAATGTTGAGTGTTGACTATATGTAATCCCTTTGTTTTTCAATGCATCTAAAATACATTAGTGTGAGCAACTTGTGAACAGAAATTAAATTTTTTTAAATAAAAGTTGAAATGACGAAATCATGACTGACTTTAGGCCTAAATATATGACTTGGTCTTAAGATATATCAAGTTGAAGATATGTATGGGATTAATTAGGCTAAACCCACTTGTGGTCCGTTGTGGATGCCTGGATGGCATAACAACGTTGTCTACCGAGTTGCGACCTAATCACCTAACAAGTTGTCTACTTGGGATGCTTATCTTAGCTTGTTTCTCATTCATATATATTTGAAGTAATTAAGCTGGAATCCAATTTGGAGGTAGGTCAGTTTTTTCTTCTTTTTTTTTTTTTTTTAAAAATTTTTTTTTTTTATTTTATGCCATTAATATTAGGACAAATGTTACACTTTTTATAGGACAAATGTTGGGTAAACCATTAACTATATGTTTATGAGGTCTAAATAGATACTCGTACAAAAAATAAAAATATTTTAATGTATTCCTAGGAAGTAGGAAGTATATACCTTTGTCATGTCATGTTTTTATTATAAAAAGATACAAGAAAAAGTAAAAATTGTAACCTCATTTTTTTAATATGCGTCACATTAATATAATTATGAAAAAAAAAAAACAAATATATATAGTTGGTGTAATAGGAGTTGTTATACCATGGCCCAGGGTCGTCCTAAAATGGGTAGCTGCCCCCATTGTTGTATTCCTTATTTTAATTTATACCAATTTGGCCTTTTTTTTTTTTTTTTTTTAATATTCAAAATTCAGGTTGGGGTTATCCTATATTCCTATCCCCTAAAACCACCCATTGTATTACATAACGAATAACGATCCAAAACGTAACCCACATAGGTTTTTGGAAGATAATGTTAAGCTGTTAATAATAATATAATCCATGCTCATACAACACATATATACAATAATGTCTCGGCCTGTGGATTTTTGATACGATATTATTCGTGTGGAGCCAAAACTATCTTATTATTATATCATCATTTATTGTGGATAGAGATGCTTACCTTAGCTTGCATCAAACCCCTAACTAGCTAGCTCTTCTTTCCTATTTCTACACACACCCTGACCCTATCCAATGCACGTGTTCAATGTTGGGGAATCTCTAACAATTCATCGTCACAATTACACACATCACTGTCTAGCTAGCTTCTTCCTCGTTTCGGCTATGAAAACATTAATTCAAGTAGTTAAACATCATTAACACATCAAAATCCTCAATATGTTTCTCATGATAATCATAAATTTTGAAGTTCCTAATCCAAGCTAGCTGGCCAAATAATAACCACAGCCATATATAGTTTTCACATACCCAATCCAGTAATTAACCACGTACAGCTAATTATAATATAATTGATTAAATTGATAAGAATGAAAAGAAAAAAGTAAAAATGTGTGGAGTGCATATATAATTATTGTCGGCCGGGATTGGGAGCTCAATTGGGTGGATGAATTCAAGCCCACCAACTGAATCGCAGTCTTATCCATTCGTCGGCCCCCATACGATGATTCCCTTCTGATAAAGGTCAATAGTTTGAGATTTTTTTTTGTAATTGAGTTTTGTCATCTTCATGAACTTTTGGAACAAATTCATGGTTTTTAGAACATAGTCCAACAATATCAAAAGTTATCAAAACTTCTTTCAAAAAAAAAAAAAATTATTAAAACAATCTCAATCCAAAACATTTAAAAGATTTTTTTTTTTTTTAAAGAAAGTTATCAAAACAATCTCAATCTAAAACATTTAAAATATTTAATCCGAACCACATCCCATCCCCAGGAGGAACATCACTCACAAAAAGGCGAACAGATAAAGTGCAAGGTGGCAGGACACATGTAATCTTGCTGTACTATCTCGCAGATTTTTTTTTAATACTATTGACTCTGTTACATTATAGTATCTGTTCTTTTTCAACCTATTGAAACACAACGAGCCAACGCCCACAACTGAGGATCGAACCTATGACCTCTCAAGTGGAAGGCCACAGGCTACAGCTACGCCGCTTGACCACAAGGTTTTTGGCTGCAATCTACAAAGCAGATTATTCACCAACTCAATTTATCATTGGTTAATAAGTCTGAAAATAATAAAAATAAATAAAATTAATCTCTTTAACAAATACTCTACGGAAGCAAGCATGAAAAATTCAACTTTATTTCTCAAATTAAGGACAGTTTCATTAATTAAGCCACAAATACTAAATACCAAATTTATTTCTCAAATTCCTCTTTTAAACTCCATTTGTTCAATCACACGAGTGAGTTGTTGACCATGGAGTAGTATGTATAGTGTTTAGCATAACGCAGACAGTCGATGCAAAGTTTTGCTAATCAAATGCTATCTTCAAAAAATTCATCACTATAAAATTCAAACTTGCTGAGAAAATAGGAATTGCAAACTTATAATGGTCTTACTCTCAGAGTCTCAGTGATGATAGTTTCAGAGTCCACCCTCTCATTCAAGCACTCATGGTAGGCGTCAGGGACACAAAAGCTATACGCTTGAACCATGAGGCTAGGTATCTCAATATCTCATGCAAATCGACTCACTTCGAACTACCCAAAATGGGTTGAAAAGGCTTAAAATAGAGTACCCAAAGGCCAAATAAGCAAACCAGAAATAAAGCAAGCCAGTCTTCTCTGCAGAATATTTTTAAGCATCCCACGTTGATGGTCCACCCAAACCAACTTCATCAGCTGCTGTTGATAATTGCAGAGCTCTGGGATCAATGTTTTGTTTCTTATTCTTCTTTTTCTTTTTATTGAAAGTAACTACACCTGCAATTTCATCAACAGTATGAATGGCTCCTTGATCTGTTTCCATCCTACCACTGCTTATGGAATTAGCTGACATGTCAGCCATAAAAAGATCCATGAAAGGAGTCTCTCCATCATCGATCACAGCATTTTTACTTTGTTTAGCCTCCTTCTGTTCTTTACCTAGTTCCTTCTCAATCTTGGCAACACCTACTTTCTGATTTGGAGTTTTCTCAGTTACAAGTTCACTCTTTTTTGGTTTTTTCTGCTTTGATTCCTTCCTAGTATCAGACAGAGCTTCAATGTCATTGTTGGTATGCTTTTTATTCTCCAACTGCAGCATCTCACGATCAGAAGTTTTCTCCTTGGCATTTTCATTCTTTTTCTTGTTCTTTTGCTTTGATTCCTTTGTCACATCAGGATCTTGGGATATAACTTTATTATCTTTATGATTCAATGCTTCCTCCTGTGTTTCACTTCTCTTCTGCTTTTTAGGCTTTGATTCTTTCCCATCCCAATCACCAATGCTGTCAGGATGAACACCCTCGTTTTCACTTGCAAAATTATGTTTTCTGGAGTTCTTCCTTCTCACATGATCTATTGGCACCTCATTCTGAACTACCAACTCCGTATTGACATCATCAGAATTATCGGCTCTTCCAACTTCTCCCTTCAAGATCTTGTCAATAGGTTTAGCATTAAAAGTCACCACAGTTGGCACTAGTTTTTTAATCTGATCAAGCATGATTCAGAAAGGTCATTGCAAGCTATGACATAAAGAGATTACCAAAAAAAAAAAAAATTGCAGCCAGAATTCACCTTTTTTGCCAGACCCTCCTTTTCAGCAATAGGGTTCCCAAGCAGGTTTAAATTTTTTAGGTTAACTAGTGAAGACAGAACCTGTGATCAAATGTGGTCAATATGAATATATATATATATATATATATATATATATATATATATATATATATATATATACACTGAGGTAAATTCAAAACTGGGAATCAATCGCATAACATTAGCTGGGGGAGGGATAGAGGATAGTAGAACAAACAACTGCAATCTGCAATAAAAATACCTACCTTAAGATCTGACCACCTCATGATCTCATTGTTTCCTATGTCTAAGTTCAGCAATTTTGTATTACAAGCCAACTCACTTGGGAGTGTCTGAAAATTGAAGATGGAAACCGGGAAATTATTGCTAGAATGATGAAGAAGATGACTTGATGGCAATGAACAATCGACTATAGCACAAACCTTAATCTCATTATGAGAAAGTCGCAGTTCTTTCAACTCTGTGCATGATTTGAGTGAAGAGTCAATACATTGTAGCTGGCAGTTAGAAAGAGACAACTGCAAGGAAAGCTTCCATTTAAATCATGGATGCATTGATATAGGTTTCTACCCAAAAAAAAAAAAGAAAAAAAAAAGGATCAATAAATTAAAAACTGCTTACTTTTGAAAGTGAATTTTTTTTGGCAAGAGACAGGCCAATTGCTCGTATTGGATTCCTAGAAAGAACTGCAAACGAATGCCAAAGGCAAATAGGTTAATAGGTAAATCCAACTTTTTTCATCTTCTGGAAAGCAGTAGAGATATTGAAATGATATAACCGCTACATTATTATCATATTGCGTTTAAAGTCCTTAAAACAATTCTAATGCTTGAAAATATCAATGGTAATACCTAGAGTATTCAAGTCTTTCATTTGATCAAGTTTACAAATAGAAGTAATCTCATTATCTGCCACAGGGTAAAATTAGAAAAGGAAGAGGTTAGTTCATCCAGATGTAACCAGTTAATTCAAGGCAAACAGGAGTTGACAGATGAAAAACTTACCATTCAAGATCAGTGCACCCAAATTTACAAGAGAACTAAGCTCATCCATTGATTTGAGCTTGTTTTTTGAGGCATTTAATACCTGATACAAATATTTAACATAAGAAAATGTAAAAAGAAGACTAGTTTTTTAACTTTTAGAACTCATACAGTTATATAATCAAGTACTTAATTAATTTACAAAGCTGAATATAAATACAATAATAAAGCAATCTTCCAGCAAACAAACAATTTTAAGTTTAAAACAAAACTTAAGCTATCCACAAATTGCTTAACACAAACATGAAACATTTCTTGTTAGGCTATGCTGGAAAGAGAGGCAAATATGTAAAAGGCTTCAAATGCAATACCTATCACATCTAATGTTTCCACACTGTGGTGTACCGCTAGTCCGCTATTCTAAACAAACATTTAAATGTACTAGATGCATGTGAGACCAGAAGTGTAGATTTCTGAAAATTCATTTGTAAAAAAAATATTTTTGTTCCAAGAATTAAGAATGGTAGACCAATAAAAGAAGCATATTCCATTCATCCATTGGCAGTCTCATATGAGACTGAAATAGTTGAGAGTATGGCCCTTCACATATAAAACCTATAGGTTAATACATGGTCCAATGCATGAAACTTCTTAAGCCAAAGAACCAAATTTCCAGATTTCAACCAGAGGAATAAGTAGAAGTATATAAGTCCATGTTAAAATAGTGTTTATCTAATTTAGAGAAGATTTGATGAAAAATATTTGGATTGGGAGTGAAACATCATATAAACCTTTGAGCTATCTTCCCCACTCTTAAGATTCATTTTAAAGTATTATATACTGGCATATTGTACATATTTCCAACTATTCTTACTACAAGTACATTCTATTCTAGGGAGTATTATTTTATAAAAGGTTGGCTCAGGCAGTTTTTGCTTGATTCCAAAACCAAATACACCATCAAGTAGAAAATCAACAGGACAGAAGTTCATACTAAGTAGGATATAGAACGTACCAAAACATAATTTTTTGAACCTAACTCACACAAAAGTGAAAAATAAAAACAAAACAAAAAATTACCTTCAGTCTATAAATAGCTTTATCCAAACTAAAAATGGAATTCAAATGCAGGAATTTGGTTAAATGTGAACTTACAGTTAGTTTACAGAAGCCTTCAATTCCTTTCAAACTCTGAAGTTTGTTCTGGGCTACTGATAACCACTTCAAGTTCACGCATGACTTCAATCCCTAAAATTTATTTCAACAATAAATAAATAAATAAAATTAAATGACTGTGTTGCTGATTAAACAGTTAAACACCCGACAAGATTAATTATAAAAGAAAAATCGAAAGCAGAGCCAAAGTACCTCAATGGAAGTCAGATTGTTGAAGCTAAGGTCCAGTCTTTGTATATTTTCGAACTCAACCAAGCACGATACCTATTTTTTAAAAAATAATTGTGAATGCAACCAAAACACACACACACACACACACACAATTGAAGTATAAATAAATAAATAAATAAATAAGTGGATTTGAAAGAGAAAGTAATGGACTGTTTGGGAGAAAAGTTACGTCGGAGAGAGCCTTGTGGGTGAGGGATAGATTGGAAATGGAGTTGGGGTCACCGGTGTTGCTCTGTTGCAGCACCTGCTTCGCGCTCAGCACAGCCATTGTTAGGTGCTGGGTTAGGGTTTCTGTCTGTTGCTCTACATCTAAAACCCTATATAACAATGTTTACATTACTGACATTTTCCATATCTAAAATTTTTTGTTACTAAATAAACGAAGAAATATATCATGTTATCATATCTTTTTACTACTTTTTTTTTTTTTTTTTTTTTTTTGTAAATTTTGTAGAAAAGATATAACCAATAAGAAAACTATTATCATAGCATGTACATACTATTTTCTTTTAGTATTACCGACTCTGTTACAATGTAGTATTGTAAACTGGAACACCAGTGTCACTAGACCACAGGGTCTTTGACCATGTACGGAGTATCTGATTGTATTTTTTACTAATTGTTCAAGTTTTTTTTTTAATTATTATTCATGTCTATTTTTAAATATGACCATGTTCCAAAAAAAAAGCATGAAAAATGAATAAGTTTTCTTTAAGGGATAATAATATCTTAAAAATTACATTTTTATCAACACTAAAGTAAATATGTAGTGTCAACTATTATATAGTGAGATGGTATCCCATTTACTATTTTAAAGGGGTAGTTATAGCTTTGAAGGTGATGGTGAATTTAGATTTTTTAGGTTAAAAATATTTGAAAAAATATACACAACATATATTACCCTTATAAAGAATATTAAAAAAAGTAATGAATATATAAAATAAAAAATTGAGATGTTAGTCACATTTGCTAAGATACCCTCTTCTTCCGCCTTTGGATATCATTGATTACAGAAGATATCATTTGGAGGAGCAGAAGCAAGAGAACAAAAGTGTAGATATTTGCCCATTCAAAATGAACTCTGTTTCGGCAATCTTTACTCCAACGCTGCCACTGAAATCCTCCCCCACCCGGCGTCGTTTTAGTTCAACAATCCCAAGGGTGCTCTCTGTTATCAAAACATCTCCTCCTGGTACTCATCTCTTACCCTCCCCATGTTAATTTGATTTTGAATTATAAATTTGGGATTTTTTTTTCTAAAAAATATGCTATGGGAATGGTTAATAGTGAGCGGAGTTGATGTGGATGAAGTTTTGAGAGACTTCTTGAAGGAAAGGAAATTAAATGGGGACTTCATAGCTAGAGTTTCTGACAGAATTTGGCTAAGGGACATTGCGAGCGTCGATGATACAGAATCTGGCACTGTACCTACTAACACCATTCAGTTATTGGAGGAGGTACTGATTATATACATACATGATACATATGCATTCATGTTTATGCAAATGAATGAATTCAGTCCCCTTTTGATATATTTTCTTTCAATTTGAAGTATTCATTAGCATTTACTAAACGGGCTATAAGGTTAAAGGAAAGGAATGGAAATGCAGGCTTTAGGGGAAGAAAATGAGGGTGGATTTTTGAAATTGAAGAGCACCAGTGAATGGCTATCGGGTGAGGCGTCAGCGCCCATTAATAAGAAGAGGACCATAGAGGTATAGTTAGCAAACTGCAAACTATGTCTGGCATTTCGGTTGTTGCTGCGGGTTAATCATTGGAAGGAAAGATTAGATATTTACGTGCTGGTTTCGTTAAGTCATTAACTGGTACTTGTAATGAAATGGACAGGAAATACGAGATGACAGTGAGAGAAGGAAAAGGCTGAACTTTCTCAGATACGAGGCTGTATGTTCTCTTTGAAACTCAAATCTCTCTTAGATACTTGTAGCTTGAGTTATAGTGGCATATAGTCTTGTTCATCAGTTTCTTGGAGTAACCAGAGTTGCCGTGTGGTTTATAACTTTGGTTACAGCTGAAGAGGGACTTGCTATTTTTAACTGTGAGCATTGGGGCCGCTTGTGGTGGCTATTGCCTGGTAGCTTTATCACCACAGGTGATTTCTACTCCATATAATATTTTTTGAGTTATTCATATTTTAAAGAATGTGTGTGCAGGTGTGTATTCTACAAAGAAATTCTTGCCTTATTTTATGCATTAGCAAAATAAAGAAAATCAAACCTTTAATTTACTTACTGGAAATTGGAAAAATCTCATTACTCAATAACAAAGGATGAGACTCCACATAGTAAGAAATATTTGCCAATATGATGAATATTTGAATAGCGAAGCACAAAGATCTTCCTAATTAATCTTTGGAAACCATATTAATGTAATTAATAACCTTAAAATTTAGTGGTGCCTTTCTGTCTTGCATTCCATCTACTTACCATTATTAATACAATTGAGATTTTGCAAAGTTTATTTTCCAGTTTTACCTACTTCTTGAGAAGGAAAAAACGGGGTTGCGTGTGTGTGTTTTATAGGTAATTTTACAGGTGTACCCAAGCACAAACATACCAGAGACCTAGAAACATGAGTTGTGTGAAATTTTCCACAAAAGAAACCATGCTATTTGAGCTACAAAATCCCTCCATATAGTCATTTATAACATCCTGAAGAAAGAAATGATGGATCCCGCCCCCAAAAAAAGAGATTGTAGAAATTTGTGCATTGTGTACCCTATATGATTGACCGGTTTTGCTTGTTCATTACAGGCTGCTCTCAGCTATGCAACAGGAGTGTGTTTCAGGTTGGGTCTGATATTTTTTGCTTAAAACATTTCTGCCAGTCGTTTTGTCATTGCGTAACCTGAGCTTGGCAAGTTTGGATAATTAAACATGATAACGTTGAACTACTTAAGTCATAGAGGATATGCTTTGCCAAGAAGTTCTCATTCTTTGACACTAAAGTGGTGCCAGGAGCCATACCTTATTCAATTGAACGTCTTGGCTAGTTCTATATATATATATGTGTGTGTGTGTAAAACTGTACTTGTCTTCATATTCTTATTCTATGTATTACTGACTAACAAGTTTGGCTGATACATTTATGTGCAGTTGCATATACTTTCAACTCTTATGCCAACGTGCAGATAAGCTCTCAAAGGAAATGGTTCCAGAAATTTTCTTGAAAAAGAAACCAAAAAAGTAAATTTAAATCCATAAATTCATTAATTTTGACTGTGAGGCTCAACTTGAAGTTTTGCAGACTTAAAGTTTGGACTAATTTTCTTACAGGATTGGAATTAGAAGTGAGGACTTGGAGGATATGTTTTTGAAATCAGTTAATGGTAGTGGCATTGCTCTTTCATCTCCCAGACTTGTTATACCCGCAGCAATATATGGATTATGGGAGTTATGTCAGCATTTTGCACATGATCTTGTTGACTTCCAGGTAACGTGCAGAACTTCTGTCATTTGACCTAAAGCGGTCTTCTGTAAGCTCCAAGTTTGTTGACTATCTTCTTTACTTTGTGGTGTACACAGCTGCTGCCTGCAATGGTTGGGTTGTTTGCATATAAAGCTGCTGCTCTGGTGCAAGTGTATAGGGACAACGAAGACCTTCAGTTTATTTTTCCCGAGAATGAAGAAGTGTCTGGTGACTGAGCAAAATTTTCACTAACATACATTCATATTTTGATCAATTGAAAGATTTGGATACATCCTGGACACACATCTTGCTGGTACGCAATCTCTTTTCGGCTCAAGAGACACGTTTGATGTTTTGCTTTCTCGCCTTCCCTAATTCAACTCATCTGGATTGCGGCCCAGTGCAGAAGAAAACTAATGTGGAGACTGACTTAAGCATAGGGTATTTGTTTTGGCACAGTATGTGTTGATGAAAATTTTTGTAGACACCTGGCTTAATGTGGAAGCATGTTGAGTCTCCAGTCTTTTGATAAGGAATGAAGGAGGGGCCATTCTAAAAGATTATCTAGTTTTGGTATATGAGTTTATACTATCAGCTTGATGTACATAAGTGAGTCTCAACTCTCAATGGATCATCCAGTAATAGTATGAGTAATAATGTTAAGGTTTCAAGCTGAACAACTTCTTATTGTAATGAAAAATTTGGTGCGAGCTATTGTAGTGATTATGTTACTTTCATCTTGTTAGTTGTTGTGACTGGGTTTTCTGTTACTTTCATTCTCTGTATTTGTATTTCCACAAGAAATGTATATGTTCAATCTTAAAAGGTTGAATTTTTAACACCCGCCACAAGAAATTTGATGGATGTAAATTATGGTGATTTAATAACTCAACAGACCAGGCAAATGCCACCTTGATCTATTCTCTGAAAGACTATGGGCAAAAAGAAAAAGGAATTATAAATATGATAAATGTGAAAGTTGATCAATAAATCTGAGGAGAATTAATTATAACTTTTGAGAGAAAAAATTATATTAACATAATAAATATAATATTTTTTAAGATGTTCGAATAAGTGTAGTATAATTATTATTGTATCTAATAGTATGTTATTAATTGATGAACTATTACACAATAATAACTTTTTTCTAGTCACAAAAAATATTTGAAATAAATAATAATATAAATTTAACTAGTTTCACAACTTGTAAAAAATTATTAATATATCATGCTATTTATATATATTTTTTGAAAACATGCTATTTATATTTTTAAAACATGACATTTCACATGACTTATAGAATTCTTTATCATAATTATAATTGAATCGATCTATCAAACAACAAAAAATAATAATCACAAATCAGTGAACCCCCGCCAGTCGTCTGGCCCGCCAGTAAAAAATCTTTATTATCGTCCCAGATCAACCGGCCTCTGTTTACTGTTCTTCCAAAACCCTCACACTTCTCAGTCCAACTCTTCTACGATGGCGAATGAACCGAGGAAGCCGGAAATGTTGACGCCGGTCTATTACTCGGTGATGGTTCTGGTGTTCGTGCTCGTTGCTTGTGTCGAGCTCGGCGATGCCGTCACCGCCGTCGACGTCTATCGCCTCGTCCAGTATGATCTGTCCGGCGTCCCCTATGGATCTCGCTTCGCCTCGCTCAACCATCACGCCGGCTCCTCGTTCTTATCCCCGGATGACGGCTCCGGCTCCTTTGCCGATCTATCACGATCGGTTATCATGCTTCCGCTTCGTGAACTGAATCTCACTCTCATCAAAGGTGTGCTACTGCTCATTGCTCAAACAAGCTCAGGCTTTCATTGTATTGAGTTGTAACATTGTTAGGTTACTATTAAATGCATTTTGACTCTTCGAAGGAAAAAAAGTCCAAGCTCCGAGTAAATTTTAAGTTCATTTGGATATTTATGTGTGCACCTTAAATCATTCAGCTGGATGATAGATATTCTCGTTTAATGTTTAAATATTTGTATGGTTGGAAGACTGTTGCTGTTTGCATATTCACTGAGCTATGATTTAGCTAGCCATTTTATGTTGGTGCATTTCATTAAATGCTGTTAGGCATGCTAGAAATGAAGTCAAAGCAGCAACTTGCACCAAAACCTTTTGGTGAGGCTTGACTATTTAGTTTTATGGGAGATAGAGATGAGAACTACATCATATGGCTTTTTTCTTTTATATATGGAGTATTATAGAATGTAGATTGCAAGGGTCTTATGATGGATGACCGGTGAATATTTAATCTTCTATGATCTGATTGGAGAAGCAGTGGGATATACTATATAGGGTTTTATGATGGATGGGAGATAGAGATGAGAACTACATCGTATATTTGTATGCATTTTTTATATATTATAGAAAGTAGATTGCAGTATGATAAATGGGTATGAAGTGAATACTTACTCATCCGCAATCTGATTGGAGAAACAGTATGATATGCTAAATAGGGTTTAGTAGAAACACATATAGTTATTGAAAGAAACCTTACAGCAGGTAAAGGGAGGAAGAAAAAGGTGACTAGTCTGGCGTTGATGCCTAGCAACTTCCCCAAGTGGTTTTCATCTTTGTCTTTACTGATTGACAATTGTGTTGGGATAAAATTATTGCATCATCACAAAATCAAGTCAGTGATGACATAGATTCTTGAACTGGAAAGAAGAATATTGCCTTTTTTTCCCCTCATCTTTTGCTGTTCTCTTTATTCTTTAAACAAACACACTTCTTTGTTTGCATATATTACCTTTTCTTCCTCATATTTTGGTGACAAGTCTTTAATTACATTGAAGATGTGGCTCAAATGTAAGGCATGGAATTTCAACTATTGGAAACACGCGAAACAAAAGTTATATCATGCTTCAGCAGCTTCACTATTAAAAAACAAAGTAAAATAGAACTGTTTGCAAGCCTAGGGCATGATTCTTTTCCTATCTTGTATTATCTGATTACTAACTGTTCTTAATGCTTATCACACAAAATATGTTTTTAAACACTCGTGAATATTATTCAAAAATAAATTATTTCCAGATGCTACCTTCTGTTAACTTCCATATTATGGTATGAATGTGTGACTGTGTGAGTTAACTTAAACGTTGTGGTAGAATAAGATTTGGAGAAAATAGACATATTTTGCAAGATTTATAGTTTTGTTTTAGCCAGGATGCTGGCTTCTTAATAAAGAGGCATTTTTCTCTTATTTGGTTTGAAAACAATGTATATTTTACTGCATCCTAATGTCTTATTCTGAAGCAGAAAAAGCTCCAAACAAGCTGGGTCAAAGTATGCATGTAGTTGACCAGATGATGATTATTATTATTATCATCATCATTATCATCATCATTATTATTATTATTATTATTTACATGGAAAAACTATTTTAATTTTTGTTGACTTGCTTCATTGACTTTGTTTTCCAGACTTTGTTATTAAGTGTCTGCAAAGTGAGCACTTTGGTAACACTTCAATTTACATAACATAGACCTCCAAACTTAGTTGTGTCCCTTTTCAATTTCCAATTTTCCTTCTGCATGAAATGTGCTTTTGTAATTTCATCATTTTGGTCTTTTTAACTAATATTGCTTTTCCTAATCTGTAATCTTATGGCAGAATATATTGGACAGAATAAGCTTTTAGGGGGTTTACTGTTTTTACTCCCTCCAAAATTTAGTCCAGATAACCTGGACACTGCTGGTGGAGCTGATGTTAATTCTGAAATAGACCTCACACGGAACACATTGAATGAGCTGGAGCAGTTGCTTATTAATGCCAACATCCGGGTGAGCCATTTTCTGAAAATTTTTCATAAATTTTATGATGGTGGACTTTGCATTTGTTTATTTTTTCAGTTCTCTGGTGTTTTGAATGATAATTTTTACTTTACTTTTTGTCACCCTCGTTCTAACGTAATACAATGTTATTCAATGCTGTTGTAATCTGTTCCAGTATCCCGTTTATTTTGCTTTCGAGGATGATAATATCAATTCTGTACTAGCTGATATCAAGAGAAGTGATGCTCTTGGTCAGCCTGCAACAGCCACAACAGGCGGGTTAGTAGATTAACTTATTGTTTTGTGAAATATTGTACTTGGGTTTCTATTATGTTTTTTGCTTATAAGTGTTTCTTTATGTACTTGATTTGCATGCTCTTGTTGCTTTTGAATTTAAATTTAAATTTTTATAAATTTTTATAAATTTTTGTGTTCCCAGAAATAGGTTCTTCTTTTCTTAAATTGTATCGAAACCATGACTATGCGTTCTCTTTCGGAACATAAAAATTTCTTATTGTACTCCAATTAGAAAAGCTGGTTATATTGTTTTAGAACGATATGGTTATATCTGTGAGGTCTTGAAAGTCATGAAAATGCTTTTCCCTTTTTTCTGGATTTGAGCCAACAATATTGTATTAGTTCCTCCATTTCAATGCTTGCTGATCTTTCATTTATCATTTCTCGTTATTAACATACATCAGGGAAATTGTATGCCAATTGCCAATCCTAATGCTAATATTGGATTATTGTCATCATTTTACTAAACAAGTAATTTCACCTTTACAGATTCAAGCTTGTTGTTTCTGCTCGAGAACCAAAGAAAATTGCATCTCCCACCATTTCAAATATTCAGGTTTTTGTTAATTGTCCCTCACTCATTGACTATTCTAATGTTCGCAGGCATCATCTATAAGCTGTCCTTGAAACTATTTAGGATGTTTGAAATTTTAGTGAATTTATTCAGTTGTTAACTATCAGGGATGGTTACCGGGCTTGAAAAGTGATGGAGAGAGCCAACTCCCAACTATTGCCATAGTTGCATCATATGACACATTTGGAGCTGCACCAGTAAGTTATTTTATTTTATTTTTTTAAAACCTTTCTTTTGTAATTTGTTTTACATTTGAAGGGCAATTTGCATGACAACCTAATATATAAATTTTATGTTGGTAGGCATTGTCTGTAGGGAGTGATAGTAATGGAAGTGGTGTTGTGGCACTTCTTGAATTAGCTAGGTTGTTTTCCATTCTTTATTCAAATCCCAAAACAAGAGGCAGGTACAATTTACTTTTTGGGTTGACATCTGGCGGGCCTTATAACTACAATGGAACTTATAAGGTGCCTCCCTTTCCTGATTTGCTTTCTGATTGCTGGTATGGATCAGATATCTTTGCATTGACTGACTTTTTTAATTTTGATATTTGCAGTGGCTCCGGAGTTTTGACCAACGTTTACGTGAGAGTATAGATTATGCTATTTGCTTGAATAGCATTGGCTCATCTAACAATGAGTTGTGGATGCATGTGTCTAAACCTCCCGAAAATGCGTACATAAAGCAAATCTTTCAGGTAGGATGGAATGACTTAAAGTTAAAAACCTAAATAGGAATTTCAAAGTGTGCTACTTTAGTAAACTATGGTATCAGGTTGCATTGGTAAATAATGATGTCTGTCACCAAATCCCTGGATGCTTCTTTGTCTGCTTGTGGCCTTGTTCTTCATGCAAGCCTTATAGAGCATGCTTCTAGAATTCTCTTTAACCTGACGATGCTCAACACTCAAGTTATTGGTTGACCATTAGTATCTTGAACAACAAAATGTTTTTTCACTACAGTTTTTGGCTTGGTTGGTTTTACTCTAGAATGCTTTTGAGTTTGATCTTTGCTTGATGGTTTGAGCAATGGCTGTCTGATTGTTTCCTTTATATTCTTTATTTTGAAAAGAAATCACTTTTCCTTTGAAAAACTCAGATCAATCTTTAGAGTGCTCTGGAACTTCTGAGCCAAATGCGACTTTAAGTCACACTTTAGTACTTTACAACCAAGTCCTGACACTCTTCTGCAAATGTGATGAAATATCATATTCTGTAAATGTGTTTACTGTTTTGGAAACGCATTTTATAACAGCTGCATTTAGTAAACTGTTGTTCAAATTAGTGTACTTTGAGAAATTCCTCAAAACCTAATAACACTTAAATATCATATGCCAGCTATTGGTGAAAGAAACCTTTGGCAATTGACCAAATAAAATTACTTTGGACTTCTTTCTAGACTAATGACTGGATTTCTGCAGGGCTTTTCTAATGTTGGAGAAGAATTGGGGGTTAAAGTTGGTCTTAAACACAAGAAAATCAATATCTCTAATCCTCGAGTAAGTAGATGTCTCTGGTCCTCTGCAAATTAGACTCACTGCAAATGTTTATTTTGAACAATATTGTTCTTTCCTGAAGATCTTAATGCTAGGAAGTGTGTGTGTGTGTTTTTGTGTGCATCAAATGAATTTTATTTTATTTTGTTATTATTTGGTTTATAATGAAATTGATCCTGATATTTGATTTCATGAAACAATATCACACTTGGATCATATATATAGCTTCCTTATCTCTATGCTGCATTTGAATATGCTGTGTAATTATTGATTTTTCATGGGGATCACATAATTTTGTTGATTTGAATTTTAATTTGCTCCATGTTTCCAAGCTTCTAATTTACTCTAGTATGTGCAAAGTTCCTTAAGAAAAAGTTATAAATTAGTAGAGTTGAAATAAGGAGAAACCTAAGAGTGTAGTTACAGAGAGTACTGAAATATGTGGTTGTAATTTATTTTGTCAATTACTCCGTATTATTTATAAATCTCTATGCAAGCATGTGATATTCTTATTAGCAAAGAATGCATTACTCACTTTCAATTAATAAGGATCTCTGTGTTTCCAAGTACACATTGCACCTCTTCCTTCTTCAGCTAGCACAAAATGTGAGCATTTAACCAGTATTCCAAACATAATCATAAAAAAATGAGAATATTAGCTCTGAACTAGATTTGGGGTAAGCTGACCTCAATGGAAATACAGTTATACAAATTTCTTGGTGAAGAAAGTGTAAAGCCTTCTTGGATGAAATGAAAAGTTTGCTCCTTTTGCATCCTAAAGTGGAGTAGCAATTTTCAGAACATAATCTTCCAAATAAATTTCTTCTTCCCAACTTATTGGGTGAATAAATTTCAGAACTATGGCTTTAAAAGTGAATGGTAGAACATTTGGTAAAACTTATAGGGTGGAAAGAATAGTAGTTAGAAGAAAAGACTTCTTAACTATTTTCTCCCTCTGATGCAGATTTTGCTGGCATCAGATTTAATATTTCCCTGGGGTGAAAGGAATTTGTGCATAAAATCAATTAACACTTGATGAACTCCTTGACATCTTATTCTGGATACATTGCCATAATATATCAATATATCATAGGTTCCTGAACTAGATCAGAGAGCTGGCATGGTTTTAAGTGTATAATTAAAATGTCTTGTTTCCCACTGAATGCTGACTGCAAACTATTTATCTACAATTATAGCCTGTCTAATATTTCAGGAATAATTTTTTTCAGGAATTATTATCATTTTTGTGGTATTTTCTATTTTCCTGATTTGCATGTCCTGTTAAGCCCACTCACCCATTGTGAATCATTGTTTAGTAACATCTTTGTTTGCAAGGGGAAGTAAATTTAAAGTTGTGTGCTGCAAGCCACCAGAGTGTGTCTTTTCATGAACCCAACTGTTAATAAAAAGCTGCATAGTGTATTCAGTTGTTTTACTGTGCTGAAGCTACTAAGAAATGCTGTAGGTAGCCTGGGAGCACGAACAATTCTCAAAGCTAAGAGTGACTGCTGCAACCCTTTCTGAACTTTCTGCTCCACCTGAATTGCTAGAAAGTACCGGAGGTCTCGCTGATAACAGGTTATGACTTGCTCTTTATCTATCTTTTGTTTATGACTTATCATCTTGATACTTATTTACTAAATTCATGACTCATTATGCAGACATTCTGTCAGTGAAGATTCAATCATTCAGGGTGTCAAGCTTGTTGCCAAAAGTTTAGCCGTAAGTCTGATGTTAATGCTTTCTGATAGATGGTTCACATATTTATTCTCTGCCCACTTATTCCTATAGATAGATAAAGTATGAAACTTAAACATTTGTATATCCTGAGTTCATGACACCAAAGCTACTACAAAGAAATTGCCCTAAATTATGTAATGCAAAACCTGCTAATCTTTGTGTTTTCTATAACACAATCTAATCCTGAACTCCATAATAAAATCTTTATGATCCTTACTTTTTTCCTTCCTAATGATAATTGAGGGTGTATTCTATCTGGAATATTCTCATAGTATCTCAAGATGCAATTTGGAACACTAAAATATTAGTCACATTATGCATCTTCACCTCAGTCCTAGACTTGATTCTTTTCGTAGTACTCTGTATTATGTAAAATGAATAAATGAAGCTTGATAGTTTTCAAGAGTACAATACATATATAATGCATTCTATTCTTTTAAAACAAAGTAACAATCTCTTATCTGCTTTCTGGTCTTGGAGGAATCAGTTTTCTTATATTTCAATTCTTTGTTATTCATTTGCCCCTTGGGACCATTCATTAAACATCACCATCTAATTTGCACAAAGTTCACAAAGTTGTTGCTATATAAATATTTTTCACCCAATTACTAACATTATTGGGACCCCACTCTTCTAAACATGATTGACTGAACTTTGTTGTTCAAATTTAAATAGAATATGTAATTTGCAATTTTTTTTTTAATTTTAATAATTGTCGTTGCAAACTGTTTACAGAGTTGCAAGAGGTCGATCATTTATGAGTTAGTGTTTGGTGAAATCTGTGACTTCTGCATTTTTTTCCAAAACTCCATTTTGTATGGTTTGGGTTTTATCATTTTAGAATATTGGACACTTCTATAATGAACCACCACTTGAATTTGTCATTCCTGCAACTCTTTGAAATAATATTCTAAAAGATGTTTTTAATTTCTCTAACAACATTTCTTTATCAACAGAACCACATCTACGGCCATGAGGGGAAGAACATTAACATATTTGCAGATGGTAGTAGCTTAGCTATCAATCCCTTTTATATACGTTCTTGGATTGATCTGCTATCAACAACACCTCGAGTAGCACCATTTCTCTCAAAAAATGATCCACTTATCATGGCATTAAAAAAGGTAATATTAGAAAACATTGTATCTTAGGCAATTTTCATTATAATAATGGATGTGATATTCCTATATGTTGCTTTACGCTACATGTTATTTTTAGGGTGAAGTTTTCCAAAGTGGTTCGCTGTATTTTTAACCATGCACTTTGCTCCATTCAGTGGACAACTCTATAGATCAGTATATTTGAACCTGCCTAGGACCCTTATGCATTTTTTATGGTTTTGGAATTAACATCATTGGTAGAATGAGTGCAGTAGATGTCAAATGTTGTTATGGTGGGAAAATAAGTCCTAGTCATTCCTTCAGAAAATATTCTTGCATTTCTTTAAGATATAATATCCTGTTGCTCAAATTCATCTGTTGCTGGCCTTAACACATGATTAGCCAACCAGCCAATTATTATATGAATAGAGATACCAAATTCCCACCCTTCAGTATCTACATGTATGTACTAGGCCTAACCAAGTGCACACTTTTTATTTGCTGGCAGGAATTAGCTGATCATACTGCTGATGTCAGTGTACAGCATGAGGTGCTTGATGGAATGTTCACCTTTTACGACTCAACAAGTAGCAAATTGCATATATATCAGGTTTCTATTTTTAATCATAAAAAATGCAGTATACAATCTCTCTCTCTCTCTCACTCACTTAAACATGTCTTAGGTTCAGTCCTTAGTCTATTGCAAATGTCCTCGGAGGAAATACCTGCTATTTATTTCGTTGTATTTATTTTCATAACTGCTGGATAATGTTATGGATCTTTGCAGGTTGCCAGCGTGACATTCGACTTGCTTTTGCTATTAGCGCTAGGATCATACTTGATTACCCTTTTCAGTTTTCTAGTAGTCACAACCAGGGTATGGTTTCTGAGTTCTACAAAGATTTTTCTACTTTTTAGATTATAACAAATTGATGCTAAGCTTCAGTACTTCACTAGTATTATATTTTATATTATATTTCAAATGGAGATCGGAAAATATCTAACAATTTCAATGATAATGCTTGACAGGGTCTTGATGATCTCATCAGTATATTTCGTCGGCCACCCTCCCGAAAGGTGAAAACTGCCTAATTAGTGAAGCAGGATTTATAGCAGAGGGGAGTGGGAATCATGGCAGATTTGGCAGGGTAGTCTGGCTTTTCTTGACCCAAAGTAAAATTTGCCTCGTATATGTTTTCATACTCATTTCTAGTTCAATCGAAGTGCCCCCTAGAAGTGAAAAAAATTTGTGCTAAAAAGGAGATATCCGGTCTAACTTGGAGGATGGAGGGAATTAGTTTTCTGATAACAAATTTTGTTGTGTACTGTGTAATCTTATTGCCTGGCTTTTCAATAGGGCCCTGCATTTTTAACCACATTTTTATAAGGGTTTTGTAATTTTTGTTTGCTTGTTTTAGGAAGTTAAAGACAGCTTGGAAGAAATGATTAATGACTACTTTGATAAACTCTTAACTCTAATAAAAGGATCATGCTACTATGCTAGTTTATGTTGCACATGATCAAAATGGGTCGTCAAAATGTGAACTTTAAACTGCGCACATCAAAATGAGTCGTTATCTAGTTCAGTCTGCACATGGTGATGGTTTCTTCATTGCTTTGACAACTAATAATTTGGACAAGTGACCCACCAATCTGCTCTCTAGGGCTTTGTAATTTTTGTTTGTTTGTTTTAGGAAGTTGAAGACAGCTTGGAAGTGATTAATGACTACTACTGATAAACTCATAGCTCTATAAAAGGATCATGCTAGTTTAAGATGCACATGATCAAAATGGTGGGTTGTTGAAAATGTGTAAGTTGCACATTATCAAAATCGGTTGTCATTCAGTTTAGTTTGCACATGATGATATTTTATTTATTTATTTTGTTAGTAGTTTTGACAACTCCTAATCATTTGGATAAGTGGACCCGCCATGGTTGCCACCAATCTGCTCTCTTGATTATACACAGTTACCTCAGCATATATGTGACCACGTGGGAGAAGCCTTGTGACGGATGGGTCAAGTTTAATTCTGATGGAGCTATTGGTAACACTAATCAATTCCTCGGAGGGGAGGCCTAATTCGTGATGCAATGAGATCTTGGTTGGTGGAGTCCATGTGTCTTATTGACTCCTATAGTATAGTGGAAATTAAGTTATGGGCGGTTCTCAAAGGTATTAAGATTGCTTAGGATAGAGAATTTTGGTAAAGTAATACTCCGTATTAGAGTATGACTCTAACTTGGGTGTGAGTTGATTGACTACAAGTGAAATGCCAAAAAATGCAAGGATCACCATGCAATTTGGTGGAGGAGTGCAAACCCGTACTATCTTGAATACCAATGAGTTGTCCATGTAAAGAATGTATTTTAAGAAAAGAATATTGATTGTTGGTGAGACTTGATCTTTGGTCTTTTGTGATAAATGTTTATATCTGTGTCCGACTAGGGTGGGTTTTTTTTTTTTTTTTTTTTTTTAAAAAAAAAAACAAAAAAAGGTCTTTAATCACATTTCTTCAAATTATAAAGCATACAAATAATGTGAAAAAATAATCTTAATTTTACAAGTTCACGGTAGATAATAAAAATTCTTTCCCTATTTCATATTTCGAATCGCTTAATGTGCTATGTTGATATTTAAACGATCACAAGGTTGCTTCGTTTGTCTCCTAGATTCTATGCTTGGAAACATGATATTAAGATGCCAAATGCACATTAAGTAGATTCTGAACCAAAAAAACCTTTCATATCATAAATAAAAAGTACAAATTATTTTTTTTTTGGGAATGTCCACGAGGTGTCCTGAGCAGGCCCTTCTACCAGGAGGCACCTTTAAGCCCGTACCATACTCAGACTAATCCCCGCTCGCACCAGGCCGGCCCAATTAAGGGACAAAGTGCTGGCCATATTGGTTTCTCCGTACAAGGGGGGGATTGAACTCCCGACCTCCTCTTAAGGGGCAAGAGTGCCGAGCCACTCACGCCAACCAAGCTGGTTAAAAAAGTACAAATTATTAATTGTACATTTATACCTCAATTGTAAGCATGCATACATGCAGCTATATATTGCCCAGTTTGCAAACAGCTGGTTGAATGATGTGAAATTTTGTATTATGGCAAGAAAATTTTTTCTAAAGTGCAAAATATATGTCTTATATGTAAACTCTTTTTATTTTTTATTTTTAGATGTAAAGTATAAATGTCATCAGATTTGCTCGTATAAACTTAAAATGTATGTATAATTCTACTTATTGTATAATATGATGTTAAAAATTGTATCTAATTTAAATTGACTTGCATGCTTTTCATTAAGGTCCAACCATATAATAGGACTATGAGGTGTGTAGTTGCCAAGAGATTGAGACTAATAGCATCTTCCACTTGTAATTCCACTTTACGTTGAGAGGATAAGCTCGGAAGAAGATATAGACATAACATGTTTGATAAAGTGACTCGTGTGATTAGAGTTACTACAATGTAGAACTCTTACCTCGATAAATAATTTATCATTTTGAGGAGCAAGAAATACAAATAACTAAATTTTTTGTGTTTTAATGATCAATAATTAATAATTAATTGTAAACCAGAATTAAATGGCCCAGGACAGGAATAGAAAGTTAATTAAGATTGGAGGTAAAGGGTTGCACCAATTTCTCCAACTTTCGAAACCTTCTATTCTTCTTCTTTGGCTGAGCTGCCAATTGAAACTCGCCACGTGTACATGGCCTCCTGAGAAGACCTCGCACTGAAAATCCCACTGTCACGTGGCTTCACCTCTCTCTCTCTCTGAATCTCTTTCTCTCTCTACCTGTTCATTTACACATTTATACATACAATAAATACAATCAAAAAGCCACTTCCTTTGCTCCGAAGTTAATTACCCACCTCGACTTTGTCTTCGTCTTCGTCGCCATCTTCTTCTTCTTCTGCGATTTTTTCCCCAAAAACCCATCTCAAGGACTCTTGCTTTCTTCCCACTGCTAACTCGTCTCATTCGCCCGCTCAATTTCGGTGAGTTCCTTAGCTCCGTCCGAGTCAACTCTAGGGTTTTCATTTCACTCAATATACCCTTTATATGCGATTGGATGTGAATGTGTACCCGTAGATTAGATGCGTATTTGTCTTGGGTATTGTTCAATTTCTATCTGAATTCCCAATCTTGAAGAATTATGCGAAAGATTAAAGATTTTCGAATTAAAGTTGTTGTTATCGATCAATTGGAAGACCCTTGTGTATGGAATTTAAGCCTTTTTCGTTTCTTTTATGATTATTATCTTTTTTCTTTTTGGGTTTTAGTTTCTTGAATTTTTTTTTTCTGAACTTGATTTTTATTCATGGGCTTTTGATATTATTGCGTGTTAAGTGATCGGGAATGCATTTCTGATACTTTGTTGTTGGGTTGTATGGTGATTTGATTTTACGATTGCAGTTGGGAGTAGAAGAGGTGAATTTTTGTGTTTCGGGCCTTGCTTTTACTTTTGCATTATTTTGAGTAGCTTAAAGAAATAAGGTTTTGTTGTTTGAAAGAAGAATTTTTGGAGGTCAAGGTCTCATGAGAATTGTTAGGGGAATGCAGAAATTGATTCACAAGGAGCAGAGGGAAATTGACTTCTACTCGGACGAATCATTCAGCCAAGGGATTGGGGTGACTGCACCTAAGGCCAGGAAGCGCGACAAGTTGAAAAGGAAGGGTTTTATGTTCCTCTAATCTTAGGTTAAGCAAAATAATTGTCACCCAGGCCTCTGGTTGAAGAAAACTTAGAAAATGACTCGGATACTTGTTCAGCGGGGTTCTAATGGGTCGTCATCTTCATCATCAAACCAGAATAGATCATTGACATCACTGCCTAGTTCATCTCCATCTTCTTCTTCGTCTTCAGCTTTGGTTCAACCACAAACTACTAGCAACAATCAGGTGTCGTCAGCTGGGAAAGACAATGAGTTGGGAGCTGAAATTCAAGAGCAGGTTTCCCTGGATGAGTTTTCAGTTGATTGTTTTGAGAGCAAGCCAGTGAAAAGCGAGAAAAGTGAGGATTTTTCACCAGAAAACTTGAGCAATGATCTGAGAGCTGATGAGGAGAAAATAGTTGATAATGATTTTGTTTCTGAGGATTTGCTAAAAGGTCTTGGTGGGTTGGGAGTTGTGGAAGAGGAAAATGAAGGAAGTTCTTTGCATGCAGCTGCCGGTAGTTCATATCCACCTCCTCCTCCGGTGCCACCTCCAAAACCCACTTCAATGAATTCAAATCTGAGGAGGTATCCATCTGGCAGTTCAAATGCTGTGCGAACAGGACCATCTAGGGGGCCTCTTGGCCGTCCTATTGTTTCAGTTAGAACTTCACCAACCAGATCCCGGCCTTCTTCCCCACGGTCTCACTGTGAAAGTGAAGGTTATAACAGTGCTGATGAGCAAGGCCCATCCCTTGGTCCCTCTTATGACGATGCAGTAAGTCCAAAGAACATTTACTTCTACTAAATTATTATTATTATTATTATTGGTTTATTTTCATTTTTTGCTTTGGGGAATCTAAGATGCAATTGTAATCAGTTATAAACATGAACTACCATTTTTGTTTCATTTTATGGTACTTTAAATTTTTAAAGCAATCATAACTTGTACAAACTTGGTACTTTGGGTGGTAACAACTAACAACATGTTGCCTTTTAACTGAAATGAGGTTTTTTTTTTTGGTAAATGTGGGGAATCTATGATGCAGTTTTGAATGGGTTATAAATATAAACCTCCATTTTCTAGGCCTAAGTGCTAATTCATTAGAAGGGATTTCATATATAGTTGCAGTACTTCTAATTCTGCAGATGTAAATGTTATATACTTATATCAGGAAAGAGAACGCCAATTTGAAATTGATCTAAGACGAGTTAAAGGTCTGGAAGTCAAGAAAATGATGGAAGATGGAAACTGCCTCTTTCGAGCTGTTGCTGATCAAGTGTATGGTGATTCTGAAGTTTACGATTTGATTAGGCAGATGTGCATTGACTACATGGTAACTCTATTATTGCAGCCAGAATTTAATTTTAAATATTCTGACATGTCCTGAAGCAAGTTCTGGTTTCATTGATTTTAGTAACTTTTCTATGTATGATTCCAGTTTCTAAGAAATGTTCTCAAGCTAACTAGTCTGTGAAAATAATGAAAAATGAAATGGCTACTTTCTTCGCATAATTCACTGAGTTTTGTGTCTACCTATAGATTAGCCGAAGAACATTCTTCAAATGATGAATAGTGTTCTCATTTAGCTTTTGTGCACTTAGTGTGAGTATCTTCATTATTTAGCTGAAGAACATTCTTCAAATGATTGTGAATATAGGTAAAAACAAGAGGAATAAATAAAAATTGTCTGCTTTAGAAAGATGTTCTGGAAGAGCTGCAGTAATATTGATCCTTGTACATATTTTAGAAGGGAAAAAATGAACTTGTTGCCTTGGAACAAATTAACAAAATGGAAATGTGGTGGGAAGACCTGTATCTTCAATTCTTTTGTTATGGATGTATAGGTGTGTCACTGTCAGAGAAAAGTAATCAATAGCATTTGACCCTTGTCTTTGTATGTAGTAGATCAATACAGGCAGAGGTTTACCTTTTCTGCCATATATCTAAATTCTAAAGGGATTTTTTCAATTTCATTAAATTTGTGAATATTATGTGTATATTTATATGAATGATCGATTGCTATTATTTTTTATATTATTGTTTTAAGTCTTACAAGCAGGTAAAATCATTTCGTTATGCACTATTATTTTAGAGAAGAATGCCATATTGCCCATATGCCCATTTCTGCAAAGGAAATAGGTGAGGTGGGGAAGGATTTGCATGCTTACTTTTGATATTCCCTAGCCTCTCCTATACTTAGACAAAGGCTTTCTGGAAACTGCTTAACTGGTTTTTGAAATTTTGATATGATGAAGTGTATTATGTGAATGCTCCAGAAACGGTATATATTTTCAAAGATTTTAATGATTTTACTATTTTTAGTTTTTAAAATAAATACTTTTAAGATTTTTATTTCTTTATTAATTGAAAATGATTAGTAGTTAATTCAGACAATAGGATGTGATATGTGCATGGTTTAGATGATACACCATTTTGTGTTCTCTCCCCATTTTCAAACGCTTGGTAACATAACTCAAAATAAAAAAGCTTTGGTGGATTTCTTGTGGAACTTGGTTGGTGGGAATTAATTTGGCAGGTCACATTCACAAATTGTAATTAATAGATATACCTATTTTGTATTGTTTAATGCACGAGTAGTTGGAAATTTTAGGGTGTTATATGTTAATAGTGTCCATTGCTACCTCTCTCTTGATCATTTAATTGGTCATCTAAATCTTTTTGATTTTCTGAATCTTGGATCCTTTATTGGTAATATTTATTTACTTCATGTTTTTATTTCTAGGAACGTGAAAGAGACCACTTCTCTCAGTTTATAACAGAAGGTTTCACTTCATATTGCAAGAGAAAACGTAGAGATAAGGTATGCACTTCAATACTTTTTCATTGATGAAATGAAATGCGAATATTGAATATTGTCCCATTACTCCCATAGGAAATTTTTACCTTGTCCATATTGCTTGGCAATCAGTCTTTCTTAAGAATTCATACTCGGTCCCCCCCCCCCCCCCCACACACACACACACACAAGCAAACAAAATCTTATTTTATACTCCGTAATATTCATCTATAGAAGAAATTAACAAGCATTGTTTACAAAGTATGGGTGGTAGTAAGTGCTACATAGATATTAATTAGAATGCCGTGTTCACATACATAAATACATTTTAAACACCATAGTGCAGTCCGGGGGGAATAGGACGGATCTTACATCTGAGATGCCTTGATCTCTGTATTTTAAGATATAGGCTAGTCAAATAATCACTGAGTCAATGAGATCTGTCGTGACTGACATGCAGAAAAAATGGGGGCCTAAAGTAAGGAGCACGGGCCTTCCATTTAAGGGATGTCTGTTTTATTGATCAGACGTTTAACAATAAATTCACCTTGGCCAGTCTTACATCTTAAGCCATGCCTTCCCATATGTAATAGAGTATTCAGTGCTATTATTCTGAGAACAGTAATTCTTCTCTTTCCATTTCTTTGTGTTATATTATTTTCATAGCATTCTCTCCTTGGTTTCTTCAAGTTTGACGTGCATGTGTGTAAGATATTCTTCAATTCAAATCACACACTATAGTGATAATTTGATTATTGTGGTTTGGGATTGCAGGTTTACGGTAACAATGTGGAGATTCAAGCTCTATGTGAAATGTACAATCGACCTATCCATATATATTCATATAGCACAGGTGCTAGTTTACTTGAAATTATGTCAGTTGCTATGCTTGCTGTATAAATTTGAGCTTTCTTGAGTACCTAGCAGTTAACTTCATGGGGTTGACTGATGCAGAGCCTATCAACATATTTCATGGAAGTTACAATACAGACACCCCTCCTATTCGCCTAAGCTACCATCATGGTAATCATTACAACTCCCTGGTTGATCCTCGGCGATTAACAATTGGTGCAGGACTTGGCTTTCGCTGTTTGGAAGGGGTAAAGTCTCAAATCAACATCTCACCGTTCTTTTATCTAAAACAGGAATTCGTAATTTACGAGTACTGTTTTACTTCATAAAAAGTTAATATTATGATCTATGTGGTTTACACTCTACAGAGAAATGTTGATAAGGATCAAGTGAAAGCAGCAATTAAGGCACAACAGGACCAACAAATTGATAATGCGAGTACCCTGACAACTTCTGGCTATGCTGTGACCATTACCCTAATCGTACTGGCATTTTCTAATTAGGTTGATGTTCGAATTGCAGATCCTTCTAGCTGAAGGCCGCTTTATTTCAGATCTTGAGCTCACGGAGAAGGAAATAGAACGCATGGTAATGGAGGCTTCTAGGGCTGAGTATCTTGCCAATGACAAGTACAAGCAACAACCCGGTCACAGAGAATCCTCCACCTCTGGTGCTGAACCGTCTTCTTCTGGAGCTAGTAAGTGTGCGCCTCCATTTAGTCATTTATTATACGAGACCTTAGTAGGCTGTCATGGATGTCATTACCAAAATCATCGAAATGAATGTAGGGTCATCAGGAAGTGACACTAGGCACGATGGAGGGCGTGAGTCGAGATTGCCAGATTCTGTTCTCAGTGACAGCATGCAGATTATGCTGTCAATGGGTTTCAGCTATCCACAAGTGATTGAAGCTTATAGCATATTCGGGGACGATGTGGATTCGATGGTTTGTTACCTTGTAGAAACCAGCGGTAGCAGCAGCAGGCGCAAAGGCAAGGCAACCGAGTAATAACAATCTTAGTTTCGTCGAGATTGGCAGATAAGATAACAGTTGCTTCTCTTTACTGTCAAAACTGTAGCTTTGTTGCAGAACTATAACCTGCTATTGTTATGATCTATAACCTTCATTGGAGTTTCCCAGCTGCATTTTTCTTCTTCTGTTGCGCTTTTGTGATGTTATGTTTGGATATATACATATGGTTGGTTGCTGGTTTATCACACTTCAAGCTAATAATTCCTTTAACATTCCTTGCTAAATAAATGTTCATCCCAATTGTGACTGATGTTCATTGGGATAATAGTCCTCCCCAAATGAACCACAACCATTACTGTGATGAACATCATTCATGGTTTCTAATTTCTATTTACATAAATTGCAGTTTTGAGGAATATTGTCTGGACAGAAAATTAACTTCATTAGGACTAAGAGAGTAAGAGATGAATACAGGAAAACATAGTATAAATGTTCATCCCAATTGTGAATGATATTCATTATGACAATAGCTCTCTTCCAAATGAAGCAGAACCATTGTTGTGATGAATATCATTCATGGTTCCTATTTACATGACTTGCAGCTTTGATGAACATTGTCTGGACGGAAAATTAACTTTCATTAAGAATATGAGATGAACACAAGAAAACAAAGTAAAGAGATTTCCCAGAATTGAAAGGCCAATAATTTAGGGTTTAAACAAAGGAAATTATCAAATCTTGAAGTCCATTTGTGCCTTAGTGGCGCTGCTGCCTTGTGAGAGAGATGCCGGAAAGAATGACGAGGAAGACGAAGATGACCGCTGCAATTAGCGACGCCACCACCGCCCCGCTAACTCGCTGGCAGAAGTCGGTGAACTGCGAGCAAACGGCAAACCAGTTCGCCGTGGAATTGCCGGTGTGCGCCAAGTACGATATGGAGGCGGCGGCAGCAGCAGCGGCTGTTGTGAAACCCGTCATCACGGTGTCCAGTATGAGGAGGAGAAGTCTTGCTCCGACTGCAACTGGTCGAACGATGCAGATAATGGAGAAAGGCAACGAGAGAACAAGGTATCCGCTAGCTATGGCGTTTGCAATCACAAAATACCTGCACAAAAACATGTTCAACTATACATACATTTAAGGTTTAGAAGCATTTCAGTTTGAAAAATGAAAATGGCGTACGAGAAAGTGGGGAAATCGTCGTAGCTTGCTTGGAACTGGATGAACTGGTTGAAGAAAGGGAGACTTTGATCAGTAGTCGCCATGGTAGCTGCTGCAGCTAAGGTAGTTACCAGAGCGCATAGCCTTAAAATGAAGTCGAAAATCGCGAAGCCTCTTCTCCCTCCCCCTCCCCCTTGCTGTTGGAGAGGAGCGGCTTTTGTGGTGGCAATGATGGTGGCTTTACCCTTGCTCGACTTGTTGGACTCCGGCATAAGGATCGCTGTTTCGCCATTGCTTTTCCCTGAATCCATGGGAGCTAGCTAGCTTTTTGGTAAGAGAAGGGATATCAGATTGATCTGAAGAGGTGTTCTTGGAGATAGAAGGAAGCTAGGCTGCTTTGTTATGGAAGATCCATTAAGGAATTGGAATATATATACTGATATTGTTGTTAGTTTAGAAGGGAACAAATGATGGAGTGGTTTTGAGAATGCTTTGGTTATTTTGGTTTTGAGAAATGATTATAGGGAGAGTTGTTGCATGTTTACTTGCTCCATTAAGCTTTCAAGATAATGATTCATATCTTAAAAACTTGCAATTATATATGTCAAGAGTCCCCAGCATTAAAAAAAAAATAAGAAACATATGGGTCTATAAGGTCATGAGTCTGAGTGTGCATTATAGCTCAATTGAATAATATTGAACTACTTTGTAGATGAATGGATAATGGAATAGGTCAAACCTCTTCCACCACTTTTAGACCAATCTATCATAATTCATAAATTAGTCAAGTGTTTTAGGTTCTAAACTTCAACAAACAAGTTCCAAATTCTTAATAAAGGAATGAAATTATTATGACAGAAAAAGCTCAGAATACATACAGAGTTTCCCTTCTAGCCAGAAATCATAAACCAAGAATGATAAGCTTGTTTTCAAGTGAATCCAAGAATTGCCATTTTACTCTTTTCTTTTTTTTTTTGCTTTTTGTTTCTTTGCATTGCCATTTTAATGGTCACTTTCTGATATCTGATTACAGAGAAGTATTACATTAAGTTGAGATAAAGCAATTATTTAAATGGTTTCAAGTGCCAAATTGCCCACCATTCTAACCAAGGGAGCAGGGCATTTGGTGACAATATCTAACTTAGACAGATTAGAGGCATGTCCAAAGAGGGACAAGCTCAACATAATAAGCTCTCTAAGCGACAATCTTGAGGAGAGGAAGCCGTGCAAGTAGTGAGGATTGAGATCAAAGAAAGCGTCAAAGAATCGCCTAGTCCCATTCAAATCGAGCTTCAGCAATGTCTCCATTCCGAAAGAGTAAAACTCCCTCACACATTTCCTCTCCATGGGCCACAATCCATTCCAAACTCGTTGATAAAGTTGTGTCCCTCGGATCATTCTGGTTGAGCCAAGGCACTCAGCTATGGCCTCGGCTACTATTGGTGCTATTGCCATAGTCCTCGCAACCATGTACCCCGTGGAAGGGTGAACGATCCCCGAGTTCCCCCCGATTGCCAAAACATCCTGAGGAATTCGCGGTAGAGGACCTCCCATAGGGATCAAGCACTTCTCATCCTCTATAACACTCCTCACCTTAATCCCTAAATGCCTTAACCTCGCCACCATTCTTTTCTTCACTTCCATGTATGACAAGAATGGGCGGCTAACAAGCGAGGTTTCCTCCAAGAACACCAAATTCGAACCAAATGGCATTGCATACAAAAACGTGGGAATCCTTGAATTGCTTTTGCGCAAATAGGGCTCGTTCCCCAAATGCGAATCCCTCCAATCCATCAACATCATCTTGTCTAAATCAAATGGATGAGCATCCACCTCAGCCAAAATCCCATGAGCAATTTGATACCCATGGTTTCTTGGCTTATCATACTCTATAAAACTACTAGCAAACCCACTCGCATCAACTACCAAACTCGCTTTTAACTTCCTACCATCATCACATGTAACACAAGACTCAAATTCTTGATGCTCCACTTTCCAAACCTTAGCTTCATAGAACTTAACATTGTTATTCATACACTCATTCAACAACCTTAACTTCAACCTTTTCCTACTCACTCTCCCATATGCCCTATCCAAGTACTTAGTATTGTGATCATTGATGTAAACACTAGCCATGGGCCATGTTTTATCAAGACAATCCTCTAACCCTAAGCTCTCAAACTCATCAACCCAAACTCCATAGTTATTAGGCCACATGGAAAGAGGTGAAGGATCAACACAACATACCTTGATCCCATACCGGGAAACTTGCTCGGCTAGCCGGAGCCCGGCCGGGCCGGCGCCGACAACGATCACGTCGAATTGCGGCCGGGCTGAACCGGGATCATGCCAGGAAAGATCAAGACCCAAAGACTCTGGCTTTGATGTGGGTTCCAAATCAAGAAAGCTACCAAATTTACCAGTGCTTTTCACTGCTTGACTACAAGACTTTCTCTGGGTGGGTGGACTGAGAAATGGAGATTTTGGGGAGCAGAGAGATTTGGGAATCAGAGAAGAAGGGATTGAAGGGTTAAGGAGAGTGGCCATCGTAGATTCAAAGATGGAGGAGAAGAATAGAAGATTTGAGGGTTTGGGTGTTTAAAATGGGAATTTGAGGAGGAATCAAAGGATGAAGCCAAAAGATTGATGCTTTTTGCTGCAGTCTTGGCTTATACCATAATATAAAACAAGTTTTGGCAAACAGAAAATGTTTGCATAGGCAGCAACTACAACAGATGAACAGAATATTCGTCTGTTTTCATCTTTGTTTTATTGTTTACTAAATAAATAAATCCATTCAATCCAATGACACTTTTATGAGTCGACATCCATGTGTTTTGGCCTACCAGATTTCCCATTCCTGGGATGAGTAAGCAACGTGTCGGATGCGATGCTTAAGATGGGAGTGTTTGGTCGGCAAAGGAAATTGGGAAATATGGGCCTACCAGAAGTGGTGCACCATCCCATCGAGCCATAGAGGGCTTCTTCCCAAAACACTTGGCAACGTCTCCCTAATTTCTCCCAGAAATGCACTACCTTACATCTATCTCAATTCTTTATTACAAGGGTGGATCCATAGTTTTTTTTTTTTTTTTTTCGTGGGGTGAAATTCAAATGAATTCACAAATATTGATGACAAAGTATCAAACACTAATAATATGATTCAAATAAAAAATATATTATGAATTATAATACAATGTTTATAATGAATTACAAAGTACATAATAATTAATGACGGAGTCAAAAAATATACATACGACAATTTTAAAGCACTTTGAAATGTTATAAAAACAGCTGTCGGGGCAGCTTATGTACTTTTAAAAAAAATTGTTTATCTACTTTTTTGTTTTGTTTTCTTTTCTACTCTATTTATTTATTAATATTTTAAAATGACGTGATATTGTAGGGATGTAGTGTAAATTGTAGATAGAATTGCAAATTGGGTGATGTGAAAGTGAGACTCATTTTTTAGAGTGAGAGAGATTTGCAGGGATAATGATAGCCTAAGTTAGCTGCTACCTAAATATTTAGCAACATGCATATACTGATATACATTACATTTTGAGAAAATGGTAATTTATCTCTCCATAATATGTCAATTATCAATGTCATTCATGATATATTAGTGGTTTAAAAATGGTATATATATTGCTCCTCTTGTAAGGCAATATTTACACCACAAGAGGGGTAATATACGTACCATTTTTAAAAATTGGAGAGTAATATTTACACCACTAGTAATTTAAAAGTGACATTAATAATTAACATATTATAGAGGGGCATAAATTACAATTTTTCCTTGCATTTTTATATACACACTTATGCTACATATGTATTTATATACATAAATATATAATTCCCTTACACTTTTATATATACACTTATGCTATATATGTATTTATATACATACATATATATAGGGCTGGGAGGGGTGAGGGGGCAACTGCCCCCATTGCCCCCTAGATCCGCCCATTCTTTATTGCCTACTTTCCAATCCAATTATACAAGTTTCAAACTTGTATCCCATGACACACAAAAAAAAAATGGAATTCTTTATGGTTTATACATCTGTGGAGATACATGATATATGTATCATTGTATCATACTAAAAAGACAAAAAAAAAAAAAAAAAAAAATCAAAGCAGCAGTTTTCAGAAAAATAGAGGAAGGCGAAGACACATTTACAGAAGATGTGTGTACCAACTAAGAAAATGCAAATCATATCGTGCTTTATCCCCAACTACTGCTCAACTAGTCCGAACATCTTACACTGATAGGCAAACACCATCTTCTTATAACTTTCGTTAGGTCGATAGCCAAAGAGCCACCGGCTTGCCCCAAGAAGTCATGATCTGCAGGAACTTAGGGTGATACCCCCACAGAAAGCAGCAATTATACAGTAGAGGAGGAGGACAATCAAGCCTGTCAGTAAAGCCCTGTGGAACATAAACAAAATATAAGTTAGTGCCCATCAGCAAACATCAAACAGCAAAAAGGAGTAAAAACTCTGCATTCCTCAATGGATTGAGTTGGCAAATGGATGTGTTAATTGTTACTTTTTCATGCTCTGTACTAAAGTTTGAAATGCAAGAGTTATTTGGGGTCCTCCAATTGGGGCTAGATCAATGGCTGATATTAGTGAGTCCCGTAAGGAAATTCTTAGGATGAAGAGTCATTTAAGTTGGAGGTCTATAGATAGCTTCCTAAAGAAAAGTCCCTTGTTTTCCATTTTTTTTTTGAAAAAATGGAAATTTCTCCCATGAGTAAATGGGCCCTTAATAAATGGGAAATAAGAGTTTCTCCTTTTCTTCTATGGACTAATGACCGTTTCAGGTCAAGAAAGACTTACAAGAGCTTTGCATTTTTCATCCATAAAGCTCGTCTAAGGCGCTTTGACTGCTTCCTGAAGTGAAATGAATTATCTTGCATCGTGGCTGTTTTGTCAACCAGAAGCTCAATTCGGTCACCTCTCTCAAGTATTTTCTCAATATTATCCACCATGATGGTGCGTATCTGGATTTAAATTTCACAAATAAGACAAAGAAACATTTTAGAAAAGTCACATCTATAGAAATACAAAAAAGAAGAGACAGAAGTCTGGAGCAGAAGGCAGAAAGCAAATCAAGTTAAAATACTAAATCTTCATTTGTAAAGCATGTATTGGCAAATACATCAGTTGCATTCCAACAATCCTCAAGATCAAGTTATAACAATAATTCACTAATTTATTCTGCTCAAACTGAAATAAAATATGTAGTTCTTTCTCTTTTTAGTAACAATAGAAGAAACACTTGCCTCACCCACTTCACCTCGAACATGATTTAGTGTGTCAGCACTAGGATTCCTAGAAAAGAACTCCATTTGTTGATGTAAAACCCTTGAGAATTCATCATTCATTGCATAAGCAGGTGCATGGGAAGCAATCCGACCATAGTTCTTCATAAATCTCATTTGAACATCCTCCAAATATGAGAATGGTATCCTCCCTAAGTAAAGTCAAACAAAAGCCTTGTTATCAATTAATGAAATACAATCTAGAGTGCGTTGTACTTTTGCTTAGGCACTAGACATTCAGAACAAAAAAGTTTGACCAAAAATTTTGGGTTTGACAAAAAAGTATTGCACATAAAAAATTTTCTTTGTATTTGAACATTAATATTGGGTTGGATTTTGTGTGTGTGTGTGAAGGAGTTAAAAGATTGGCTAAAATTGCTCCAACATTTAAAACTCTAGACCTCTAGTACTAAATTACCAACTTTAAAAGATTTGGCTATAATTGTCACAAGACACAAAAGTTTGAATTTTGTTTTCATCAATAAAACTTTCAAAAACAAAGGGACAAGAAAAAGTCAAGTCCTGATGTTGATTCAAATGTCTCCGTAACTAAATTGCTTTTTGAATCTGAAAGATTGTCATTCGGCCTCAGAGCAAGGAAAGTGAAAGAGTTCTCAGGTAGCCTTTGGTTTTGTTTGTCCCAATTTTAGACATTGCTCTTTCTCTAGTGTAGGCAAACTTTGCATCTTTTGCACAAATCAACTATGCACAAACTCACAAAGGAACAGTTTTTTTTTTTGGTCAAGGAAAAAAAGAAGAAGAAGAAGAAGAAGAAGACAAAGATCAGCTCAAATTTGGAGACATTTATTCAAAGTATTTATACATACACTGATACACCATGAATATCCAAGTAAATATATATCATTTGAAGAGAGTAACTGGTGGAACAATGATATGTTTTTCAGTTTCAATTGGCTCTCTTTCTGGTTGTGTATATCACACAGTATAAAATGACACAATTGCTCTTAAACATAATAATGTGATATGCACATCATATATAATTGACCAGAAATTTGGTCCGGCTACCTATAAGGGCTGCTTTTTGTTATGAGTAAAAGTTTAGATGGTTAAATGTTAATAGGGTACACGTATAGGTAGCTAAGAGAAAATTACTCTTTGCATACACAGCAAGCAACATGACCTCAACAACCTCCCTTCAACCAATCATTCATTGCAGTCAAGGTCAAGTAATGAACATCTCTTAAACTGTTTGGTTACTAGATTGGAATTCTCTCCCAACACTAGAGCAAATACCATAACCACAAACCAGAGTAGTTTCTAAGTTCTGAAACTAAGTCAACTGCCGGCATAATTTAATGGGTTGATTAATTATGATGGTGTGTAAGTGGGTACTCCTAGATTGATAGCCTTATAGATTTCTGCAGTCTTGCCCACTTTCTCCACCACAGAAAGAAAGAGAAAGTGAAAAATGAAAAAAGTAAACTCTGGGATCCAACTTTGCAAAGCAGGTATCTGAAAATTTTATACCTAATGATTGTCCACAAATTTGACCGCAAGTTCAAGGACTAATTCATAATAGTTCACAGTATAATCCCAGACTAAGCGAATGCACAAATTCCTAATCTAACTATCTCCAAGCTCATAGAAAAACTATGGCAGGAGAAAAGAGTGACATTGAATTGAGCTAAAAATTAGTTCATAACATTTTGTTTCAGAAAAATCGAGAACATTAAAGATAAAATAGTTACATAATAATAATAATAAGACAAGTATGAATTTGAAAGAAAATGACAGTGATGATATGGATTCAGAATTGGGATTTAGGGCACATACTGCCGAAGGTGTCGTTAGCCATACAGAGGAAGGTGAGGCCATCGGATCTGAGGATGTGAAAGATGTAACGATCTTGAGAGAAGCAGAGCCTGGACTCGGCTTCCCCCGGCAGCTTCTCCAGAATCCGGCGTGCTACTGCGCCGGTGTTCCCCGTCACGGCGCTGAACTCCGCCAGAACCGTCGTCCCCCTGGCCACCAACGCGTACAGTATCGCCATCTAACCACTGCTGACGACACCAAATGGATAAACAATTGTTCGGAATGCTGACGGTAAAGGGAGAGTAGGCTGGAAGTACAGTGGTGGGTGTTTCACCTTTCACCTGAGAGTCCACGGCCTTTTTTGTGTTTTGGTAAAAATCACCGCAAATGATTTTTGAAAAATAATTTTTTTTTTTACTTTTTAAAATTTTTAGTGGTTATATAAAATTATATTTTTCTATTTGATTTATTTTTTAAAACATAAACACAAATATACTATAAAGTTATTTTTCTTAAATATTAATTATTTTAAATTAGTAAAGTAATAACTCTAAAGTTTAGAACTTGAAAAGAAATTGAAGTATTAAAATATATTGGGTTCTGCTTTAGGAGTTAGGATCCCTTATGGTTATTGTGGTCAACCGTTAAACCTATAAAAAAATCCGTTTAACAAAACATATTTATTGTGTAAATTCATCTACAAATTATATTGGTGGTAAAAATTTTAACTCGTTAATCTTAATGTTTCGTCTCCGTGTTTAGTCTTATTGGTTCGTGTCGTTATTGTGTCGACCCATAAACGAACACGTATACACGAATTGCTAGGTCTATTAATTAGAGTAATATAATAAATAAATATTGATTTCATTTAGATTTTAATTAGTAATGATTTGTTAGTTATTTTCTAAACTATAAATATCAAATTTATAAAAATGGTTCCGTTGTTGTTGTTGTTATTATTATACAATAATAATATAAATATCTAAAATCTAAATAAAAAACTTATAAGACTAAATTAATGTTATTACCCATGATTTATGTATGTATTTCTATACTTATTGAGTTGTACATAACAAATATTGTAATATTATCTTTATCGGACAAAATTAACTTACACCGTTAAACTTCAGTTAATATATATTAAATGTTATTATAATTATATTTAATACTAAAGTGTATGTGCACCTTAAGCTTTAGGTTCATTAAATTATTCACCATAAGTTTTACCATTGAAAGAAAATTACGTACTTTGAAGGAAAATCATGCACCTACAACAACTGCACAACCGCACCAAAGAAGGTCAACTGCACAGGAACCCATATATATGTGTGTGTGCGTGTGCGCGCGCGCGTGCTGTGTATGTATGTATTTATTTATTTATAATTTATTGTGGTGGAGTCCACCAATTTATTTATTTATTGTTAAACTGTTATGTAAGACTTTTCCCATATAATATATTTATATGGTGCAAGTGGACTAGGCCGATTAAGTAATTGGTTGGATTTGACATTTAGACTTAGTCTTTATTCCACCATTATGCCTGAGTTATGGTACTCATACTACTCAGAAAGTATCAATACACCATTTAGAATTTTGAGAACAGCTAACACTCTGCAGATCTAACGTTCAAGAGGCAACACAACAAGATATCAACTATTGATGGAGATCTACACTGATTCCGCTTCCGCTACTACGAGGTTTGACTTCTCCTAGATTCTACTCTATATGATTAGACTATATTTAGATCTAACATGTTATACGAAAGAGTAAACATATATTATATTATATAATAATTTTCCATAACTAACATATCATTTGACTAATAATATATCCTCATTTTCAAAGTTGGGTTTCATGATAATATGAAAGCCTACAATATTTTGAAAATCAATTCTTCTTGAAGCCTATCAATAGTAATTCAAATATATATTCATATGGGTTGATTTAAATGTGTAATATTTGTGAGCCAATTCGTCAATATCGTTACACAAGAAAATTAAACATTCTTCAAGTAGACAACAACGTGGTATGATCACATAATGTGAAAAACATATATGTTTTTGCAAGTATTTCTTATGGATAGCAATCTTAGTGCGTGGATACAATAAGAGACTGTGGCTGTCGACCTCTTCTTGACCCTTCAAACGTCAAAACACATGCTACCAAGTACCAAGTCTCCATTCGCCAGTTTACTGTCATAGCCGGGTGCTTAAGCTTGGACCACTATGTTAGGACCCAATTCTAATTTTTTTTTTTTTTTTTTTGAGTTCGACTGACTCGGTTACAATGTAGTATCTGTTCATAGCTACTTTCTCAACCTACTGAAGCACAAAAAGTCAACAGATGTCTCCACTAAGGTTCGAACCCACTCCCTTCCAATACTAATTAATTACACAAACATTTTAATAATATATTCTAATTAATTCAATAGTAACTTATACTACTTTTTAAAATAGTAATTAAGTCTACGTTTGACACAATTCGCAGATAGTTTGACCAGTCATGAGCCAAAACGTTTTAACCTTAAATTTGACTTGATTACTTAACAATCTGATTTGATTAAAATTTGATTGAGCTTGAATTAAACTTTGATCACTACAGCTCACAAGCGGCTAGACTTATTCGCACAATTTTCTCATTTGTGTCATAATAGCGAACAATATTAAGACGGTAGAACCGGTCTTGGGGACATTATCGGCGATCAGAGCAAAACTGGGGCATTGGGTCTTTAAGGAAAACGAAATGGGCAAATTTTTTCCAAAGTGCGTGCTTGGAAAAAATGAAGGTGTAATGGCCATGGCCGGTGTCCATGTCCACACGCATGAATGGAAAATGACTGCTTATATATGATTTGAGGTTTTAATTAATCAATTAAATTAAATGTGTATTAATCAGGTAGTGAGTTACAACTCATCATTACCCAAATTAAACTTATCAAACTTTGCCGCGTAAAGAATGATTCTTTGTGGATGACAATATATGATTAAGTCTACTTTATGGAGTTTATGCCTTCTGTACAAGGGACAAAATGGCTTTTCCATATCACCATCTATTATTTAATCCGACATTTTTGTCGTAATTGTTTCGAAAACTATTTCTCGCGTGAAGAAGAGGAAAAAAAGAAAGAATCATTATTGTATATAAATATTTGAAAAAAAAAATGATTGTTGTTTCTACTTTTGGTACTTCAGTTATTAGCAAATTAATGATTTTGATCATTTTTGTTTATACTCCATTAATGTTGAAAAGTTTTCAGATTCTAGAATTACTATATGTGAGAAGGAAATTCTAACGACTTTGTCGAACTTAGGGACTTTGCTTTGAGTGTGATTTGAATTCCGATCTTATTAACCCTCGGAAACATTAATCGGAGGGTTAGGGTGGAATTAAAATATTGACTCATTCGTAGATTGTTATTAATAGAGTACGGGGAAGGTGTGTTGTATATGACATGATTTAAAAGCTTAGATAAAGAAAGGGGGACAGTATGTTGATGAAAATGAACAATATTGAAGTGGTCTGATGGATATTTAGGAGACACCAAAATGAATCATATGATTGTCGCCATTGAATCGTAATCGGGAGAACCATGATAGATTCTCCGTATGCGGGACTTGAAAATTGGGTCGCACCGCTCCGCGTAAATACGGAAAAGGAAAGGCAACGGCAACGGTGGGACTTCTCTTTAGTAACGATGTGAAGTGTCAAATGTGAACGCAAAAAGGACCAAGTCTTGACGACATTGACACAAAGTAAAACAACGTTGTTGCTTTGTGGTCTTGTAATAACGACAATAATCTTCCCCTAATCTTGGTGGAAATTTAACCAACCCCGAGAAATTAATACTGCAATTGCCAAGAATTTCAAGAGTGTTAGCTTTGACGTGCATGACTAACGTAGTCCAGTCATATCATTATATATGCTACAAGTGCCTGCATGTACAACTCAACAAGTCACAGTGATGAAGTTTGGAAACAATGACCTTGGATTGAGTCTCACTAGCGGCAATGTAAGAGCAACCTCTTAATTAAAGTGAGGGGCTCCTTGTGCGCAGTAAGCAAATTAAAAATCTAGTCTCTGTGTTCACATTATATTTTGAGATAAAAATATCAATATAGTATCATTCTTGGTATCTTTTTATGAACTTGCAGTATATATTGTTCTCAAAAGGTGGAATCCCCAACCTTGAGGGCTCTCCACGCCTCGACCCGACAAAGCATTTGAGAGGATGTAAATCATGATAACTCACGCTATTATTTTTGACAATAACTTTTGTGAAACCGTCTCATTGATTCATTGTGGAGATGGAATGAGTTAAATCGGGTCAAGTGAAGATGAAAATGTAATACTTATAAGCACAAATGTAATATTAATTATGAATAAAATATTTATTACTTATATGATAAAATATAATACTTTTATATTTTGATTTAAAAATATTACATTTTTCCTCAAAAATATTATGTTTTACCTTATAAGTAACAAACACTTGCCAACATTACTTATTAGGAAAAAAAAGTAATACTTTTGATGTAAATATAATACTTTCACATCAAAATGTCATATTATTATTACATTTTTATTCTCAAAATTAAAGTATTACATTTTCCAAGTAACAAACATTTTACATTTAAGCATATAAATATGATATTTGAATGTTGATCCGACTCGACCCAATTCGTCTTACAGATAAGGATTCGTGAGACAATCTCATAGAAGTGTGACCAATTATCTTTTATTTAAGTTTTTTTTTTTTTTTTGTGAAATAATAAAATACCCAACACGGCTACACGTTAGTGACACGTTTCTATCAAAACGTGAAAGAATCATTTTAAATTTATTAAAATATTTTGACCCCACTAAAAAAAAGAAAATAGTACACACAAACTTATTGCAGTTTTGGCCTCTTGACTATTATTCAACTTTTACATTTAGATATCAAATATTTCGTATTAATTTTATCACATTTAGTGCATAAAGCTATAAATATTTTTTTGTTGTCATATTTGATCTTATTAGCTAAATCTCGCTCAATCACTTGTTGGAAAATGTAAAAATAAAAAATAACAATAAAATATTCATTAGAGGTTGCTATAAGGACAAATTTTACTAATAATATTATGTATTTAAATTTAAATAGATGATTTTTTTCCTTGTAACAACTATGAATGAGAATTTTTTTTTATTTTTTTGACGAGTAGTTAATTACCAAAGATTTAGTTGTCATAACCAAATGTGACAACAAAAACATATTTATGCAACAAATGTAACAACATAAATAATTAGAAACCAAATGTGTAAAGTGAATAAAAGTACAGTCAAGATACCAAAACTAACAATAATATATCTATACACTGATACACACCCATAGTCTATTGAGCTAAAGTAGTGAACATATACATAAGCTTAAATACGACGATCTTAAAAGAGTTATTCCCGAAACTTAAACACTGATTTATAGAAAAAATTACTGCAAAGTAATTTTTTTTTTAAAAAAAAACTACTTATTGCAGTTTAATTAGCTTTTACTGCAACTCGATTTATGAATCTTTATCTATTACTAGTATTTTCACCCGTGCGTTGCACGGAATGAATTTGTTATAATATTTTAAGAAATATTTGAATCGATATACAATTATATAAATTATAACATCGAATATGAGTATGAATAAGTGTATAAATGCAATTATAGTATGAGTCTTCCTTGCATGCAACAAATATCACAAAAATTCAGTGTTCTAAAATAAGTGTATAAATGCAATAGGTAGATAATTTACATTATTGCATCAAATTCATTAATTTAATTACTTGTCGGTTAGTTATTGCAAGATCTTGAGGTACACTTATATTTTGATATTCAGTAAGAATAACTATATCAAAGAAAAATTTACATGGGAGTAATGAGATAATCAGTTGAGTAATTGTTGGTTGACTGTAGAGCGTTGTGTTGGAGGAAGAAGATGATATATAGTGAAGATGATATTGCCCTTCACTATATATCATCTTCTTCCTTCAACACGTTGATATTCTCTGGACAAATAACTGTTGGAAAAAAATTAGCATAAAATGGCATTTTACTGGCAATATTGTGGTACAAATATATGTGGGGCCACTTTCGATTTGGGTCGGGTCAAAGTGGATTCGTGTTCTTCATAATTAGACGAAAAGATTGATATATTGTACGCTCAAAACTTATAATGGGTGAATGAGAAATTGGTTCTCAAAGTTGACCCATTTGAGTTAGAAAAATATAGATAAAAACCTTTCAAATAACTAATTGAATTAACCAAATAAACAACGTAACCCTAATAATATTAATACAAATTTGTTCACAACCCACAAATGTACTTAATAAGAACCAGATAGCTCCCTGTAGGCTGATTAGGGTAGAGGAGAAAATTGTAGTGTTAGGATCAAACATTTACTACTACATCAAAAGTTATACGGAATAACTCACAGTGAAGGCGTAAATTTATTTTTTTTATATATCGTTACCGCATTTTGGAGAGGTAGGGTGTTGGACTTGGTCCTTCATGACCTCCGCCCAACAATCTCCCTAGCCACATGGTGCTGGACTTGACCCTTACCTAATTCCATCCAACATGTAGAATGTGCACTAGTCCAAAAAGAAATTTATTATTACGCAATTTAGAGTTTGAAATCCTCATTCTACGGCTAAAAATTTTGATAGACACCACTCATATTCGTCCTTTCAACTCCTAGTCTATGTTCCGAGAGTTAACCGGTTGTTTTATGAACATACTACTAGACAAACGTTTAACATATTGAAGATAAGACGGATGCCCTATATGATTGGTAGTTTCAATTGGTTGGTGATGGCATGACGGCGGCGCTCACATTACCAAAGAAGTAACCCATCCAACGTGACATACATTTTTCTTAAACGACAATATATGTGTATGCTCATACCATATGTACTTCGGTTTTCACACCAATGTTTTGCTTTGCTGGTTTGATGTTTCTGACGATAAAGCATGCAGAATATTCAACAAAGGCGTGTAAGTAGCTAAAACCCTACATGCATAACGCATTTATTAGGGAAAACAAATGTTAAAATAGTGCCAAAACAATCCGGTAGATGCGCCTCTTATCAATCAAAACAAGACAATGCAAATTACCTATGCATGGGGGTATTATTTTGATTTGTTTTTATATGGTCATCACATAATACTTATCTTCTCGCCTAATCAATTAGATAGATCACACACAGATACTGATTTTGCCTACAAAAGGTAAAACCTCTCACCTTTAAGGTCCTACTTCGTATCCCAATCTGATAAGACAGTGGAAGGATAAATGACAGTGACTCAACGCTCTCTTAGGTGAGAGGACAAACCAATGTTTGGTTGGATAAGGACAAAAAAATAAAATACATCAAAACTTTATAAAAATAATCATACCAAAATATAAAATATAATTATATTGAATGATTCAAATAGAAAACACATTATAAATCACACATCATACATAAAAAAAAAAAAAAAAATATGAGTAAAAGAAAGCAAAAATCGGTAAACCACATCAACTTATGTTAAGGGCAAATTCAATCAATCTCAAGACCTTTCATAAGTTGCATGCATAACTTACCAAATTACTAGGCCAGGGCTATATATGGGGGCGAGACGCGGGGAGAAGGACAGTTGCACCCACTATAAATCCGTCCCTGTATGCTTTGGAATATATTTTAGAACTAACAATCATATACAACATGATTGAACATTGTTATACATATTATTGGATAATAACAAAGTATTATATTGATAGTCATCAAATCGAAAAAATACACCAATACAAATATAATATAATATAATACAATAATAATCAAACCTAGCTTCATAATATTCGGGACTGTTATCATCATTTTGATCTAGCTAGCTAGCTTCTAATTGCTTTAATTTAATCATGTTAATTCTGAAAGGGATCGAAGATCAGACCAAGAAATCTTCTAACTAGATCTTCAATAATACTACGTACTAATGAAAGGAAATTAAAATTATATATGTCCCATGATTTCTACGTCGTCAACATCTATCAACTGGCCGGTGATGATTACATTAATTAATTAAGCTTTTCCCATCCAGTCATGACAAATGGGTTCAAGGTTTTTGACCATGGTGCATAGGTTAAGGTTGGTGGTAGTGCTTTCCATTTTCATGCGACCACCATCGCACTGCTGATCCATAAGCGATGCACTAAGCGGCGGCGAAGAACTCTTGTTTGACGTTTCCAACTCCATTAATGTTTTGCCATCATCATCATTAATATTAATATTAATATTAATGTTTGAGGAACCACTCCCACTTTCTCTTCTCTGTAATGATGGCGGCGCTCCTATTGGCCGTCGATCAAACGCTCGGAAACTTCCAGATATCACGTATATGCGGCAAAGACTCATTTCATGCCTTAACTGTATATATGTATCAACACTTTACTTTCAGTATATATATTAATGGAAGCATGTGTTCCATCTCAACTAAAAGTCTAAGCTGATAGTTGTGTATATATAAATTAAAATATGTGTTCCATCTAAGTTTAAGCTGATTGTTGGGTACCTTTGGGACAGTGGCGGTGGAAGAGGAGGTGGCCGGCAGTAGTACTTCTTCGATGGCCCTATACTCATTCATCTTCCATTTCGTTTTTCTTCCACAGGGCGCCTTCCCATTGTAGAAAACCATGCTCTTCTTAACTCCGATCACCTTGTTCCCCGACGAGTACACGTAGCTGGGCGACCCCGTCGCCTTCCAGTAGCCCGTGGCGGTGGTCCGGCAAGGCCTCCCGCCGCGCGCCTCCCGCTCTTGTCTCGGCACGAAGAAGAACCACTGCTCCATGTCGCCCGCGCACAGCTCCCCAGACACCCCTGAAAAAACAACAGTATATAAACATAAATGTGTAATCCAACTACAAGCTTAAACTTTTAGTTGAGATGTAGAATATGCTTCAATTTAGTATCAGAGCCACTGCTTACTGGGAAGCTGCCAGGGCTCGAGATCGTAAATGTTGAGAGCGGGGATGACGCGGTCGATGTCGGGGCGGTTGCCTTCGAGTTTGGTATGGAGGTAGAAAGAAACCAGCTCTTCTTCGGTGGGGTAGAAGCGGAAACCCGGTGAGATTATTTCTGCACCCATTTGTTAGTCCTCGTCGTAGGTATATTCAATTCGATCGTTTAACGTTGTTGCCAGGTGGATGTTTTTTTTTCTTGGGATACAATCAAAATGAATTTCCAAATTGTTTTGGTTGTATATATAGAAAGGGAGAAGACGAGTGAATGGAGAAAAAATGGGGAAGAATTGAAGTGATAGAAGAGAGTGATGGTGCTCAGAAATTTCCACACGGTTTTGTTTGCCTAAACAGCGGTACATGACCTCCCTGAGTCACTATTTGTGTTGTTGACGTCATCAGTGATATCTTTTGAACCAGTCAGAAATAAATCAAAATAAAATCTTATTGGATTTATTTGCACTGGAGTGGTACGGTGTAGCCTGACTTCATATATTATTCACTTGAAAGTCATTACAAGGTATCCAACATTTTTTTTTAAACCTAAGTTTCTCGAGTTTGTCAAACTATATCATAGACTCTATGAACTTATCTTAAGCTCCATCAAGAAAGTAAATCCAAATTAAAGTTGTCCAACTGATTTTGCATTCTCAGCCATTGTACAATTCTGCACGCGTACAAGAGGTATTCATCACCATTGATTGGTCAAAAATTTCTCAATTACTTCTCAGTAAGGGTGTAAATGAGTGATTCGACTATTCGAGCGGTTCGCAAGCCGCTCGGTCAAAGTTTGTCTCGAGCTCGGTCAAATTCAAGCTTGAGCGGCTGGTTTAATAATCGAACTGAGCTCGAACTCTAATGTCTTAGGCTCGTGGCTGTCGAGCCGCTCACAAGCGATATATATATATATATATATATATATATATATATATATATATATATATATATATATATATATATATATATATATATATTACTTTGAATGGAAACATGGATTTAAAATCAAACAGCTTAAATTCGAGTTCAAAATAGAATTCAAAATCGATCGAATTCGAGCATGAACTCGAGCTCGAGCAGCTCAAAAATTGCCGAGCTCGAACTCGAATCACCCAAGACTCGAGCTCGATTCGGCTGGTTTACACCCTTACTTCTCAGATTCTCAATCTAATATTATTTAGATATTTATTATTATACGGCACATAAATATAAAATCCAAAAGTTGGGCCAGAACCAGGCAACCAGCATGGCGTGTCTGTTGGTCTGCATAAAGTTTTAAAGTCACAAATATTACATTTAAAAGAAATGAAGAATGCCCACTACAGCCCAAGTGCTGAAGTGCCTGCTGAAAAATAATATATGTTTTTATTCGAATTCCAACTATCATAATTATTTGTGATAAATAACCAAATAAGCCTTTCGACTATTCATAAAAGTGTAATTAAATTCTCAAATTAAAAAAACTCCAATTAAATATATGAACACATAAAAAAAAATAATTATATCAAATATTTAAACTTTAAAATTACAAGATTGAATTGATCCATTGATTATAAGATACATGTGAAATCGATTAAATTTGAGAATTCTTTAACATAAAACCAATCCATGTTGATTCCTATCCACCAAAAAAATGGAATGGTTACTATGCATCCACCTTTCCCTTATATGAGTTTGGATGAGATGTTTTGGCATAGTGATCAAATCCCTTTATTTTGTGGTGTAAAATGGATGTGATTGCATTCAAGAATGTCATGAATTTCTTGTGTAGTGTACATTCGAAAAAGTTGCATCAATTGCAACCATTGAATTGAAGTAATTACTACATATATGCCTTGTCGATCTATATCTTGATTGCACTACACATTTCCCAGCTAAGCTGCTAGCTGCTCCAACCTACCAGACACAACATTTATTATTCATATGTTTATCACGCCAAACTTATCCCAATTAAAACGGCATACATACTTTACCCACTGGCCAGGGCTCAAGGCCAAAGAAACTAGAGAATTTTGTCAATACCCTTTTCATTAAATTCGTCATACAAGACCTTCTAATACAAATTAATTTTCATGTATGGTTTGTCGGGTATTACAAGAAAAGAGTTTACCTAGTGTATATCCTTGAGTAGTGGAAAATAAATGCGCACATATCGCTTTGAGACATAGGTTTGTCACTCAAATACCTGCCTACTAAACCAGTTATAATAGTAGGTTTAACGCTTGTTATTTTTTTTAATTTTTTTGGTAACTACAAACTAACATAAATATAATATCCGCTCAACTTGATTATGCATTTATCTCAACATCCTTGATTGGGATGAGACTCGAACCAGTACTGTGACGCCAGCCATAAGACCATAAGGTATTTGACATACTTGTCGTATCTTAAGACATGATTGCACAAGACAATTAAGAAAAGATATCGATCTATCTATTTAAAAACTAATAAGAGGAAATAAAGGTTATACCGTACCCTTCATTTGTATCCATTTTTTCTGTTAATTACTTTTTTTTTATATTATGCTATAAGAGTTGTACTATATAATATTTTGGTCAAAAATACACCTAGCTACTCTTATAACTTTCGTTATCTTTTCTAACTATTGTTACCATGTACATACCACCATATTTTTTTTAAAATCTTTTTCAATAATAATATATAGACATTATATATTGGAGTAATATATATATAAGTTAATTACTTCTTAAAATATAAATATCAAATATATAAAAATGATTTACATTATTATTATTATTAATCTAAAATTTAAATAAATCTAAGATTTTAATATAGAGTAATGATGAGCATCTATTTTTGTGTATCACGCATTCACACAGAAAATACTAGTACACTATTAATAAGAGGGATATAAGAAGCATTTTCAATTAATAAAACGTGAAATACCTTAATTTAACATAGCAAAGCAAATATTTTACAACTAGAAAGCGGTGCATTTACTCGCACGTACACACATAGGTACATAGTTACATATATATATGACACTAAACGTAATTTATGCCACGCACATATATAATACATCATTATGGAAGTTTGTTTAAGGTATAATAACGGTTTTAACCGCACTACATATTATCATAACAAAGTAACAGGCCGACCAGCAAACATAATTAGGGTATGCCAATGATGGGAAAGAAAGGCATGATTAAGCTAGCAGTGGGAGCCCATTCCCTGGGCAGTGGCGGCACTTCAAAGGTCTTGGACGAGCCCAGCCCCGATTTTGGAGATCCGCATTTTTCGTTGGGACATTTGGTGTAAAACCTTAAAGGCTCCGAGGTTGTGTAGTGTCCATCTGCTTCGACGATCTTAGATTCCGCGGTTTTTGGAGCGTAGAGCTGTTGGGTGGCTCCGAGAATCTTGGCACTGCAGCCGTCGCCGGAAGGCGGCGGGTTTGAGGCCACAGTTGTGTCAAAGCTGCCGTCTTCCTCCGTAATCGCCACGCCCAGTTTCTTCTCGTGGCTACACTTCACCGAGACCTTGATTCCTACGCAATATAAACAACGTTAGTGTTATATTAGTACGATAATAATTCTGAATTAGTTGTGTTGGCCGGAGGTCTGTGAAGGGTCAAGCCCAACACCAGATGGTTAAGGAATTATTTGGCAGAAATAAAGTTCAATCTTCCATAAAATTTATAGGTTTTGGTGTAATGTTAGGTCACGAGTTGCTTGCATGGCAGCGCAATTGGTCACATGGGTGAAGTTTGCAAGAAGAGACCAGGATCAAGGAAACCAGGATCGAGTCTCACCAGCGGCAATGTGGGAGCAACCTCTCAAAGTGAGGGGCTCCTGTTGCGCAGTAAGCAAAGGTTTAGCCTCGAGTTACTATGATTTACAGCTTTGTCAGGTCGGGGCATGGGGGCTCTTAGGGTTAGGAATTCAACCTTTGGGAGAAGGTCACGAGTTTGAACAATTAAGATTGGTAGGTGTTAGAGGAAATATTGTAAAGCGGAGACTGGTGATGATCCAAGTCTAACAGCATTAAGTGTTAGGAAATTGTTAGGTAGAGGCTGACCTACAAGAACACTATAATTTTTGACCTAGTGACCGGTATCCTAACAAGTTGATATTAAAATAATGGTAAAAGAACCTGAGAGATCATGGTGGGCGTTGCAGTCCATGCAGGAGACAGAGCCCTTGAGGACATAGGAAGCGGAGATGTTGAAGCCGGCGGCGAGAGCTAACGTGATGATGAGAAGATGAAGTTGAGGATGCGCCATTAGAGTAAAGCTAAGCTAAGCTGCTAATATTAGCATGCACAGCTAGTAGTAATGTAGTATAGAGATGAAAATGGGAGCTGAGTGTGAGAATAGTGAGAGATGAAGAAGTTGATAAGGCAAATTTAAAGGCAAGTTGCCTGACTTTGGTAGTAAATGAATGGACCCAAGGCTGATCGAGTAGGTAGCTGAAATCAATGAAAAAGCTAAGGGACTTATATTAGAATTGACACTTCTAATATATCTTTTCCATCCCAACATATATTATTCTTACATAATAATTTTAATCAGAATCATTACTGTGCCCTGCCTGCATTTTGAAGGAGGCATCATTCTTTGATTCCATCACTTCTTATACTTCGGTCAATATTTCATCAGTAGTCAATGTGGGACGCATCATCTTAATCCTCTTAAAATTGCACATCCTCATGCAAACTCTAAATACGGTCTCAATCGGTGGAATATAATGCAAATGCACATTTACTCAATGTTTTAGTTAGTGATCTACAATAACGATGCCTCAATTGGCAGTTTACAAGTGCTTGCTCCTCTACTGTCTCAATTGATAATTTACGTGATGAAAATGGACCAACATGCACCTGGCTCATTGATGTGACTCTAGCACCAAACAGTACAATCCTAGATCCTAACTACCACATACACAAAATTCAGTTCATGAAAATGTAGATTTGACTAAGTCTCTTATATTCTGACATGGATTCTTAGCAATCATTTTGAGCAAATCCACTATCAATGGAGTATTAAACATTCTTGTATGTTTTAATTAATTTGATAGCAATCAATAATGTTTTATGGTCTGGAAGTTTGATCTCAAAGGAATATAATCCCATTGAATTGGAAGTATGTATGTCCTCCAAAGCGCTGAAAAGTTTAGGTTGTGAACTAGGTTTCAACATTTGTAGGAAAAAAACCATTTAATAGAGCACCCAACTACCATCTCCTTACTGACAGTAGGTTCAAATTTAATTACTGATGAGGAGATCCAACGGCTAAAGCTCAGACGTACAGTTAGTTGGAGCTACCATGCACGAACCACTATATATTCAACCAAGACTTTAATTAGTATTGAACATCTCAATCTTTACGATCCACTGCTTACCCTCGCTAATGATATTCACCGAGTTATGTTACCATTAGGTAGGACATACACTTGAGTCATTAGTAATTATCATCAAATCCACCACTTTCTTGGCATCAGTTTCGATCACCACTTTCTGGCTTTACTATTTTAATTTAGTTCAAAAAATCAGATTGTTTGCATTGCAATTATTACATATTTATTTTATTGTATTTTTAGGATGTGTCCCGTAGAATAGAAAGTTATAATATCGAAATCGAAATCGAAACACGACAGAACATAACATTATTGTACATATATATACATTATCCAATTAAGGTTGCCAGCTTCAATTTAGACATTATATTTCAATTTATTTTGTTTTCAAAGTGTACTGGGACGTACTGTACTGTACCGTTGAAAGACACATATATTATTATTATTTGTTTAAAATAACGGCCAAGTAACTCATTCATGCCTATATATGCCTCACCAGCACAACTTCTAACATACATGCATCCACTAATCATCATATCCATCATTAGTGGAAAAGGTAGTTGGAAGTATCACTATTATATATTTATATTCCATATCTACAAACACAAATGTTCTGACAACTTCAACCAACAATATCTGTGCAATCAAAATTTTGATTTTTTGTTTCTCAACTTGGGGCACTTATACTTATTATCAAATTGGATTTTTTTTTTTTTAAATATATGAGAAAATGAAATCGCTCAGAAATTAGAACCAAAGAATGTGTAACTAGCTAGTCTACTATTAAGTCAATACACCCAAATTCTTGAATTTTTGCTATCAATCAAGATTGCGAGTCAGAATTAGGAATTATTAATTGCAGTCTTTTTAAAATTTTCGTGGGCAGATCCTAGGCCACATCAGCCCATGCAAGATGGAATTGAATAATCGCAAAAGGCCCACAAAACTGTAGGGCAATTGCCTACGACGTCTACAATATCTCCATAGTGGGACTAATAATACACTTCCAAAACTGTATATAGGGTACCAATTCTGGATAGCCATAACCTGCATTCCTTATGGATGGGGTATACCTTAATTTAGTGCGGATGATAAAGGTCATTCTCCATATTTATTGAGGACAAATATGTCAATATCCTTTTTTTCCTTGAGCACTATTGAATTATGTAGGAGAAGAATTTCAATTACATCCAACCAAATGCCAAGAGATGATCACGTACCAGTTCATTCATTCTTAACTGGGAGTGGTGTCCAACGAGTCAATATCGCATTCATTCTTAATGGGGGGGGGGGGGGGGGGGGGGGTGTTGAGTGGAAGAGACACCATACTAAAGCCCAACAAGTGAATATGACTCCCCCATTGAAGTTCGAATCCATGACACTCATGACCTCTCATTTAAGAAAGTTACTTTATGCCAGTTGACCACAAAGTCTTTGGAGTTATACTTTCAATTGTTTATTGGTTAAATATTATTATTTCTTTGCCCAATCATTTATTTTTGAGCGCAATTAAATAGGGCATTTGCCAAAGACTTGTGGCCTGGTGGCACTTAGTGTCTCAGTTTACACTCTTACATGGATGATGGGAGTGGGTTCAAGTCTCAGTATACAAAATATGTATATATTTTTCTCCGAAAACTATCATATATGTATATATAATCATTATTACAATATTATTCAGAATGGCACATGAGAATTATTTGTATGATAGCAATCATAGCATTATATAAGGACAAGCGGAACTGAGGCATATAGTACTCAAAAAAAAAAAAAAAAAGAGACAAGCGGTTAATACTTTGGTGCAAAACCAGCCTTGAGTTTCTGAATGGTATAAACGTCAGTCTTGAAAGACTTGGCCAAGATGGTATCATCAATGCTGGTATTAAACGCCGTGCTCGGAATCGAAACCGTGCCGGCATTTGCACTGCCGAAGGCGGAGACAGCGACGGCGAGTTTGTCAGGGTCGGCATTGTACTGGAAATGAACAAGCCCCTTGGGGAAGATGAACAAATCCCCCGTCTGCAGCGTCTGGGTGAAAAGCTTATTCGTGGTGTCAATGAACCCCACTTCCAGCGTGCCGATGGTGAGGAACAGCAGCTCCGACGCGCGCGGGTGAGTGTGCAGCGGGTTCACGCTCCCGCCCGGGTACCGTAGGACCGCATACGACACGCTCTGACCGTTCAGGGCGGCGAACTCCGCCATGCTGGCTTTCGTCACCTTGAAGGCCGGCGGTGGCGGCGCGTTCACCAGGGATCGGAAGCCGGTGTAAGTAAAGAAATTTGGGTCGGCTGATGGGACGTCCGGTGGCAGGACGAAGTCCGTCAGGATATCCGGGTCGCCGGCGGATGTGAGGTGTAGAATGGTTAGGAAGACTGTAACTATGGCTAAAGGGTTTATTGCCATGATTGATATATACGAAATGTTTTTTAGTTTTTGAGGTTTGTTTTGCTATGGGAAAAACTGCCTAATATAGTAGTGGTCTGGGTTAAAAAATTGCAGTTTGCAGAATAAACTAGTGGAATTATGCTATTATATCCAGACTGCAACCCATTGTTGCAATTGGGAACTACTAGGTGGCTATCTTGTTTTATGTATTTTTACTTGTTTGCTTGGTGAACAATGAAAAATATAAAAAACAAATAGTTTGGGAGAATCGGTAAACTTAACAATTTGTTATACTGTACTGCAATATAATTGCAATGTTTGGAGAACTGTATGGGTTAGTTTTATAACTTTTGACTAGTTAGGATGGGTTGGCCAACACAACTATTCGGACAAAATGGATCAAGTGAAAGTATAAGTAACAAGAATGCAAAAGAGAACTCAAAGCAAGAAAATCTATTGCAAATCAAGACCGAGAAGGCGAGAATATAATCCTCCTTAAAATATAGTTCAATAGGAAAATAGTTCAAATTAATTAACAACTTTCTTAAAATGGTTTAGGATGGACTTCCCAATCTTGTGAGTCCAACCCCTTTTTATACTCCCCGAGCCTTATGGCACCACAATCCCAATATCCAACTGGGGGACCAACTGTCTTCCCTCAACTCGAACTGATTGAACAGTGAACACTAGTAACTCTCCATATATGCAAGTTATATATGTCAGACACATTGTGCTAAAATGACATGTAGTGATTGACAGTTTCAACACATTGAGAAAGTATACATGAACAGAATATTTATGATTTCTTAAAGATGGTTACTGGATGGGCTAATCTAATGAGTAGTTTAAAAGTCTGAGTAGGGGAATCTCCTGCCTCTTTTATAGGGTGCTTTTTTCCAGCTATGCATTAATGCATGACTGATAACATCTAAGGAATTATCTCAACATTCATAGAATATATATATATATATGATGAACGATATATTCAACATTGTTTGCAGGCACTGGTCTAACCAATCCCAAATGCAACCAACGAAAGCTTTGTTAACATCAACCAATTCAACAACTGGGAGCTCGCGATCGCCGCACAAACTTTTGGTTTATCTGCAAAATCCGTTATTCTTCTCTTCCTTATAAATTCAGTACTGTTAATTTCTTTCCTATTCAATCATCATAATTCATATATCCTTAAATTAAATAAATTATCGATCTCAATGGCAAATGCTTTGTCTTTCGTTGTTGCTGCACTTGTCGTCTTTGCTCTTTCTCAGACTGCGACAGCTAGCGATCCTGACATCTTATCCGATTTCATCGTCCCGGCGAACATGAGCGCCGGCGAAATCGACGGCAATTTCTTCACGTACACCGGAACACGCGGAATATTCGCCAGACTTCCGGAGAAATTCACCGTGACCAAAGCTAGCAAGGCGGAGTTCGCGGCGCTGGACGGCCAGAGCGTGTCGTACGCGGTGCTTCAGTACCCGGGCGGGAGCGTAAACCCGCCGCACACCCACCCACGCGCCGCCGAGCTATTGGTGGTGGTCGACGGTTGCCTTCAAGTCGGGCTGGTTGATAGCACCAACAAACTGTACACCCAGACTCTTGTGATCGGTGACATGTTTGTTTTCCCTAAAGGGCTCGTTCATTATCAGTATAATGCTTACGCTAATCAATCCGCCACCGCCATTTCCGCGTTTGGGAGCGCCAGTGCTGGAACTGTTTCGCTTCCAACAACGTTGTTTGCGACAGGCGTGGATGACGAGGTTCTTGCCAAGTCTTTCAAGACTGATGTTTACACCATTCAGAAGATCAAGGCTGGTCTTGCACATTAAGTTAATTAACCTGATTTCTCTCACTAAAACTTCAGATTTCTTCGGCTTCTTCTGTGTTAATAATAAGTCAAAAGTCAGATCTACTGCTGTCAATAAGATATATAATAATGTGTACGTAACCATGATGAGTATTCATCAATATATCATGTTATTCAGTTCTGATTCATAAAATCATTTGATGATTCTTACGTTAGATAACTATTGGTTTTACTATTTTAGGGTAATTGACGCGTACCATAAACTGTATCGTATATCCCATCAATATAATATAGGCATGATTGATAAAATGGGAAAATTTTACATCTTAAAGAGCAGATACACAATCTCAAATGCATATAAAGCATAAATGAAGATATTTGAAGATAAACAAGAATGGGAAAAGAAAAAAGAAACGTTAAGACAATATTGCTCTGATCTTTCATCTCTAGAATCTGTGGTTTAAGTGTTGACCAGCCGGCAGGATTTCCTTATCTCTCCATAACTTCCGGTGAGGACATCAACGGCGCCCAATTTCACCATGGCGGCTCCAAACTTGGCCCCGAAATCCGTTCTCCAAGCTAGGGCTTTCACGGTGTCCCTGGTTAAGGAATCCAACGCCATCTGTTGGTCAAATTGGAGGACCCCATTGCGCAGTAACAGCTGCTGGTAATAATAATTGTCAACGCGCGCTGGAGTCGACTGGTCGAGGTTTGCAGTGTTGTCAAAGGTGGAATCTTTGGGACACTTTAGCCTTAAGAAAAACAACAGTCCTAGGTTCATGCTTGGGTCCGGTCTGCCTGTGTTCTCGAAATTGTAAAGCCTGTCTTTGAACACCGAGCAATGGGCAATTCCAACTGTATGACCACCTGTCGGAGTTCAGAACACATGCTTCAATTTAGTATCAAACACCTATCAGCTTCGTTCTGTTCAATACCTATCATCCTCTAGTACAACATATAAAACGTACAAATACTTACCCAGAAGATACACCATGTCTACTATATTAAGTCCCTTCTTTGCAAAGGCTGTGACAGAATCCACCACTGAGATTTTAGGGCTGGGGAGATCGACATTGGAAGCAAGAGACACCCGTCCATCTCTACGTCCTGTTTGCACCATGTATGGCGTTCCTCCACTCTACAAATTCAACACACAATTATATATGTCCATATTTTCATCACATACATTAAATGAAGCTAGGGCTAGCTATACTTAGCTAGGTTCCAGAAAATTAATGATTCAACAAGTTTGATAAATAGAATAGAATATTACCAAAGAAACTGCATCTCTGGTGGCCATGACTATAATATCAGCGCAAGAAACCACCTGGGGACAAGCCTTTTCTAGAGCGGCTTTGATTGCATCAATAAGGTCATAGCCCCTGACACTTAGATTTGGGATTGCTGTTTTCTCAGTGTCATTTCCATCCAGAAGAATCGATGCGTCACACCCCTAATCAAAATATGCATGATTATGATCATATATAGCTAATGCATTAATTGTTGAACATATAATATATAAACATAAATGTGCAGTTTAACATTTTAGTTGAGACAGAACACATCTTTTATATATAGTTTCTTACTTTAACAAAGCAGTCGTGGAACTGCATGCGGAGGAGAGCGGCGGTGATGGTTGTATCATTCTTGTACCAAGATTTGACGATGCCCTTAACAATACCCTCGACGTCATTGTAACCGCATTTTCCGGTGTAGAATCCGGCCTGCAACTGCCCGTGACAGTGGCCGGAAAGAGCGGCGAAGACCAAGCCGGCGACGACGACTGTGAAAGCTGCTGTGGCCTTCGACATTTTTGAAGTTCCTATCGTGTTGGAATTGAATGGGGATGGAAGAAACACAGTGTGTTGTCTCAGTTATATAGTATGAGTCGAAACGATACTCATGGTATGCACGATCATACATATATGCTCCTCCATTACAGCGGCTCGGAGCTTTCTTAGTACAATACGTGCTTTCGTGTAAGTATGAGCATGCTCGGATACACTGAATTTGTAAATCTTGACTGCAAAATATAATATATAACTAGTGTAATCCCCATGGGTACTTTTCAAAACCTCTTTTATTATAAATATAATATTATATTTGGTCGCAACATAGACTTTTGCCATAAGTCTATGTTGACCTTGGCAATTGTTCTAGACTTCTAGCTCTATGCCAGCTTAATTGGAGTAGTATTGCATGTATTATTTTATTTTATTTTAACTTTCTTCTCATGATTTTTTTTTTAAAGAGAGAGAACTATAATTTCTTTTACTTGTACTATTATCAATTTGTGAAAATAGAAAAATTTAGTCATTGTATCTATTATAGTCCGATGTCATCATTATTACAATTTTAAATGAAAGGTCATAGGTTTAAGTTACATTCCAATCAAGAATGTTTGCATAATCAATGAGTAGATTAAATTGTAGTCATAAAAAATTAAAAAAATAAAATAAAAATAAATGAAACTGTCGAAAAGAAACTATAATTGTTGAAAAGAAACACTGATGTATATGAAATGAAACTAAATATGTTATACACACAAAGTTAACAGCACAAAGCGAATGCCATTTTTGTTGACTTTTTCATTAATCCAAACAACGTCATTTTGATATATGAATTGTGGACCGTGGTCCATAGTAAAATTTGGGGACAACTAGACAGGTTCAATCCAAAACCAAGCGCGGTTCACATCCTATCTGTATGTGAACCGGAGTGGCAAGAATTTTGCGTGATTTCTCCCATTTTTTCGTCCTCCCCAACTGCAATTCCATCGACTCGGTTCAATGAGCAGCAGTGACAATAGCGTCAACAAAAGGGGAAAAGGGAATGGCGGCTGGAGTTGGAGCTCCGCCCTGGTTGGCGCCGCCGCCGCCACCGCAACGGCGGCTCTATTTTCATCTAAGCCACGGGACCCAACCTTCCACCTCATCTCCATCGACCTCACCTCCTTCAACTTCAACTTCCCCGTCCTCGACGCCGACGTCATCCTCACCGTCCACGTCACCAACCCCAACATCGCCGCCATCCAGTACTCCCCGACCGAGATGTCCATCTTCTACGCCGGCTCCTTCCTCGGCTCCGCCCGCGTCGAAGCCGGCTCCCAGCCGCCGCGCTCCTGCCAGATGATACGCCTCCCGGCTCGCCTTAGTGGGCTGGAGCTGGCCCACCACGCCAAGAGCTTCCTGGCTGACGTGGCCCGCCGGGAGATGGTTCTGGACGCCGCTGTGGATATAGAGGGCGCCGCTAAGCTGCTGTGGTGGGACCACCGCTTCAAGGTCCACGTCGACAGCCACGTGACGGTGGACCCCATCTTCCTTGACGTCATTGATCAGGAAAATCAGTCGCACATGGAGCTCCTTCTTACCTGACCATCGCTTTCACTTTTCTCTGTACAATTTGTGTAAGTTTTTGCAGGGTGAAAAGTTAAAATGTAACAGTCACATGGTTAACTGTTTATTGTAATAATATACCAAAGTTTGATTCTTTTCCCTTTTCTTTTCCCCTTAAATTTGATATCTTCTAATGTTGAGTGATCCTGGTCCAATCTTATGAGGTACCATTTTAGATTATAATATGAATCCCAATTAGAGCATCTTACATTTGAACCTTGGCCTATTATGTGGTATGACTCTGATATGTGCAATGCATATTTCATATTTTGGTTTATTAGTGGTGCTGTACATAGTGGTCCACAGCTCCAAAATTCCCCTTATCATCCTCCAGCAATTGTGCAGAATATATAGATTCCATTTTCCCACTATTATATTTCATGGCCATTGTTGCAAAACATGTCCACATTTCCCTTCTCCAGATCTCTGCAGCTTTTTACAGGATGATATCATAACTGTAAAATTTTTTTGAACATTAAGGTTGTGAATGATGATAATTGCTTAACCATCAGTGTTAGCATTTGAGATATTTCTCATGGGGTCCCTATGGATGCATATATATATATATATATATTTCCATGTTGATAAGATGAGCATTGCCACACAAATATGTGATTTCTCTTTCATTTGTTGTCTTTTGTTTAAAATGCCTCTTACAACTAACTCTAAGAATCTGTCCTTTCAAATTTATTGGTCCATTGGCACTAAAATAATGCTCGTACTTTTGGTCCGATCTCATTTTTCTTTCGGCATGATGGTATGTTCTTGCTCATTCTGTGGTGTGGTTTGTTTGATCTCTAGATGGTGGTGGTAATGTGGTACCACCTAAAGCTGCATCTTTTATGCAATTTGTAAAGTTTGTTCTTTTTTTTTTTTGCCTCGCGTTTAATTTATTCAATCTTCATCTTATGAATTTGATACTATAGTAGATGTGGTGGAAAAATCTCGAGTTATCTGTGCTTTTTGGGTCATATTCACAGCTAAATCACCATGGTTCTTTTTCAGCTTAATAAAACAAAAGGGATATTTTTCTGCAGGTCTATGATCTCTGCTTCTTGTTACTTCATACTAGGTTGATCTTATCTGGTCTGGTCTTGCTTACCTAGTCACCTGTTTGGTTTTTCCATCATTTCACTTCACTACCTTGTACAAAAATGTGATCTTTGTTCTCTTTATGCCTCCTTATTCTCCCACTCTCTTGGCTGCCTCCCCTAGAGACAATTGTTTTTTTTTCTTATCAGAAACCAAAGTCAAAAAAGCTGATAAACAAATGTAGCCATTTGGCAAATGCAATATTATAATGTCTATTATTGTTCCCAGTATTTGTACACTCCCTAGAGAATAGGAGAAAACAATAGTGAATATTGCAGAACACTTTGCCCCTTTCCCTTTCAGAAGAGCCATTTCACTTGCTTGCTTAGTGATAATGAGTTTTGACTGTTTCTGCAGGTACTGAATTGTAATATCATGCAAATATGCAACCCATCTGGAGATGACTAAATCATGACTTGAAACAAAACTGAACATTTCATGAAGTTGAGTGAATAGAGAAGAACTGCAGAACTAGCAGGAATTACAGAATAAAAGTAAAAAAAAACCGGCCTGGAAGCTTTTTTATTACCAGTTTCCAACATCTTTATTGCTGATTCCTTATATTTTCTTCTTCTCTATCATTTCCCTCGGCCTGGAAATCATCATCTTTTACTTCCTGAATATCCTCAGTGTCATTATCTTCTTCTTCTTCTTCTTCTTCTTCATCCTCGGGGATTTCATCATCTGATTGAATAAGTTGCAGCTTTAAACGGCCGTCTTCTCTACATGCACGCAGGAACTCTTGAGTGGGAATTCTTATCTCCTTGAGAATAAACCTCCCATCTTCTCGATACGATCTGAAGCAAACCCAAGGTTTTCCACTCCTGCCAATACTAGAGATGGGAGGAGGGAATGGCCCTTTACCAAGTCTTGATCTTTTCAGTTCATGCCTCGAGAAACTTGGCCTTTCTTTGCTTACTAACCAATCATGGTCCACGTCGTTCGAGTCCTCAATATCATCAGAGCTCTCGAACCCAAGCCCTTCAGTGCACAACGATAAACTATCCGAGTTCTTGGAAGAGAAGTCATGATGACCCCCATGTTTGTACTGATGATAATAGCTCGTGGAGTCACTGTGATTCGGGGTTTTTTCCTTATCGAACCACTGGGGATTCTGTGTATGTGTATCTACAGAGAACAAAGGAGAAGAAGATGAAGCAGAAGACAGAGGGGAGGAGGAATGATGTTCTTTGAAATGTAGCTCGCCGAAAATCTCGGTTAAGGAGGAATCTTGGAGGGGGTTCATGGATTGAATCTGTTTGAGAGAAGATGATAGGGATTCAAGAAGGGTGGGATTTTCAGGCAATGGGTTGTCAAACATGTGTTTGAGGCTTCCACAGGCTGCTGCCATGATTTACTGTTGAGCTAAGAACTAACAACAGCAGTAGGTTATAGGTAAGGTGTTGGAGGTTGAGAGTATAGTTGGGAGGTGGGTGGGAGTCTGGAGGATATGCACGGGAATACTGATAAAGTGAAGAGAGAGAGAGAGAGAGAGAGAGAGAGAGAGAGGAAGGAGGATGATGATGAAGAAGAAGGTGGTGTGTTATTGCAGTGTGTCTCTCAGCATGGGTGGCTATTAAGCTTTCTGTCAATTGGTGGTGTCTGTTATACACGTGAGACTGTTAAAAGGTAAAACTTGTTTTACCTTCTCTTCCCCACTCTCATTAAAGCCTGTCAATTTAACCTATGATACTCTTCGGCCCCATAAATTTAACTTATCAACTTGGGGCATGTAAGTGGCTACTAAAGTAATTGTAATCAAAAGATTGACTCTATGCTTATGTCATGTTAAAAAGAGTTTAGTACTTCTCGAATAAGAGTCAAGCATTTGACCTATCATAGGTTTTTCTTTTTTTTTTTTTTCGGTAATTAACGGTTATCAATGAAGGAAAATAGGGAGAGACGAGAAAGTAAACGTGAAGCAAAAAGAGCCAATGCCCCTACTAGAGATCAAACATGTGACCTCTCACTTGGGAGCGTTACAACTATGTTGCTTGATCATAAGGTCTTTGACAACATAGGTCTCAAAATAAGCTCCGGTCTAGCACTCTAGCCTCTTTACTAAATAGGCTAGGCCGATATAGGCCGAATTGTAAACTCTTAATAGAGATCTGGCCTATTCAAGAATAAAAAAGCAAGCGACTAATGTAACTACAAGGTCAAAAGATCAAGTCTTTTTTGTGTGTATGATTGTATGTCATGTTAAAAAAGGATTTGGAATCAAATCTTCCCAAGAATCAAGTTTTGTGAGTACAACCTAAACCAAACTCAAATTAGTCTTTGAGATACAAGATGCTATATCCCAATAACAACAAATACACCAAACGGGTTTCTGAATATTCCTTCTGGCATAAAAGTATCAAAGATCCCTTTACACACATGATATCCCAAAAGTAGTGTCTTAAATCAAACCTCTCCAAAGCACAATTATAGTACTCAATGGAAAGGGTCAAAAGTACAGCACCAGCCTGGGTTTGCAACTGCAAATACAGAGATTGGTTGCTTTGTTAACTGTCTTGGCAACATATGCAAAAACAAAACATCCCATAATTGAAAGGGTCAAAAGTATCTGCAAAAATCTCATCATGGAAGATAATGATGTGATTGCCAGAAGATTATAAACCTGTAACTGACACATCCTGGCTTATCTGCAGCCCAGAAAACCTCATTATACAGCAATCATGAATATGCATAAGCCTATAACCACACAACTATTCAAGAAATGTAATTTTCAGTTCACATCAACAATCATATAGCACTTCATTGTGGCCATGAAGAATATTGGGAATTGGCAATTAATGATTTTGGCTTATTGGAAGAAAAGTAATAGGGAAGTTGTCCTTCACAAATACAGGCAATCATAGTTCATTGATGAGGAAAAATCATCACACATTGCGTAAGCCGAAGGAGACGTTCAGAAATTTAGTATTCAGCGAGTAGACTCTTGTTAATATACACGTGAAACTGTAACCGAGTTAAAACCAAACCAACCACTCGACGCTAAAATAAAAATACATTTACCAAATCACAGTTTTTCACAGCCAAACAGAGAGGAAACGTTTCGCCAATTCAGTCAGGGGTGCGATGCTGCTGCAGTGACGTTTTCTTTCTTCACCGCCAGGCTTCGATCCGCTCTGTCATGGAATTGATACGGCTCAAATTGCTAATTCCTTTGCATTTGTTTTCAGTTCCTAGAGACTGACCTGTCTGCTGCACCAAATCAGTTTTCACAGGGCCTTTACCCTGATTAGAATCGCTAGACTGACCTAATTTGCTATCCGTCTGCTCTTTGAACATCTGGCTATCTAAATCACCGACTTCTCTAGCAATGGGAGTAGTAGTGTCGAGAACAAATTTCGAAGAGCCGCTTTCTTCAGATTCCTCGGTTGAAACTGAATAACTGAGATATTCTTCATCGGTGAGGTTACCAACGGGATTAGAATCAGAAAGACTCTCTGTGTAGGGATCTTCAATAGTGAACATCTGCTCTGACGATTCGGCTGAGTTATCTGTTTCTTCCAGGACAAATTGAGGAGGATTCTGGTGACCATCTTCGCCATACGGCTCTATGTTGGAAACTGGAGCTGGTTCTACGACAGAATCTTTTCTATCTCGTAACGTCTTCTCAATAAGCGTTTTCAAGAAGTTCATCACCTGAACCGCATACATCAGTGCAGTCAACGGGTCTGCCATCTGCAGAAAAAGAACCCGAAAGGTTACCCCACCAATAACTGATTAAACAGTTTCTACAGCAGATCCGCTGTCTATCAAAGTAAAAAGGAGACAAACATATCCACTACTAATTTGCTCGCTGATAGAAGGAAAAGATTGTTTACTCAAAATTACCTGTGTCATGTTAGGAGCAAATACCATTGCTATGTTGCGGGCGTTCATCTTGTTAAGATGTTCTTCTTGGACAACATCGGCCATCAAGTTGATGGCCCAATCCAGCAGAGCGGCTTCAGTAGTGGGGAGAAGTCTCACGAGTGTAGTACAGTCCTCTTCAGACTGGCATTGTATCACCTGTTCCTGGGAAAGAGAATCCAATACCCCACTTGGAAGTTCACGGAACCAAGCCTAAAACACAATCATATTGAGGTTGTTCTTAGCAAATGCCAAAACATTATATGATTAGCTACTCAAGTGAAGGGTAAATTTATATCACTCTAATTATAACAAATTGCAATAATATCAAACCTTTATAAGGCCTGCCAGACAGTGTACATCAATGCCTTCTGGAACTACTCCTCTGTTTAATTGCTCTCTTACATATTCCTCCTGGCTATTCTCTGCATTTATTCTGAAAATCCCTTCTGCCTGTGCACATAATCAAATTTGAACAAGCCTAAATCGCCAGAAAAATTGATACCATTGACAACACAAGACCATTTCTCTTAAATATCGATCAAAAAATTGAGTTTACACGACTTCCAAGAACCTGTTTACTGCTACTCTACAGTGAGTGTAAGCATGACAAGAAAAACAGTGAGTGTACCTGCAGGCCCCTTTGAGCATAAAGACGCCTTTGCATCAGTAGAAGAATAGTTGGAACACTGTTCCCTCTGGAATCAAATGACAATTGCATTGATTCTGTTGACACTCCAAATACAGTGGCACTGCACAGAGAAGAGAAACAGAATGTAAAATACTAATTAAGGATTAGAGCAAGCGATTTATTCCTAACACCTACACAAATGCAAGGATTACTATTTTGTTGGTATTAAGTCATTAACCAGAAATTGTGCAATATTTCATCATCGTAACAAAGATGGCACTGCATCACAGGTAATCTTTTCCAGAAGTCTTCTAGCTTGAGTTGAAATATGAAGAACTGAGGGATTGATCATATGAAAACTAGAAGCCTCTGATCAATGATCATTACTCGCATAGACAGCATCCATTATAAATGATTGGTAAAATAAATTACAGTCTAAAAAGGCATCACATCTGACTAGTGCCTATGTAGTAAGCCAGGGAACCCCAACCTATACATGATCATAGGATCCACGTATAGGATTCTTAGGCTGTGGATGCTTAGAAAGTGAGAGGAAGGAAAATGGGATAGGAAATATGAGAGCAAAGAAAATGGTGTTCAGATTATAAGAATGAAAATAAGATGAAAGGTAGACACAGAGGATTGAGGAATCAAGGTGGTGTATTGAAAGGATAAAAAGGGCAAAGGAGTTTCCACATATGGCATAGGCTGAGAAAGAGAGGGCTAATTTTATTATTTTGGGGAGGAAAAATATTTGATAGGATAGAACATTATTTTCTTACATTTTCTCCCCATAATCATTTCTTTGATTTTCTTTCCCATCCAAACAAGAGAACAACCTAATTTCTTTCCCCTCCATTCCCCAGCCATCGAAATATAGGCATTATACTCTTATCCTTCAGTGCTAAACAGTGTAATAGATGTACATCATGTACATGTAAAACATCTGGTAGATGGTAAATCAGAGGTGAAACCATGAAAAAGAAGCAAAACATGGATATTAGAACTAAAAAAGACCACATTGCCAATGATAAAACATGAAAATAGATCATCATATCATGCCCTACCAGACCCTCTACATGACTACAGACTACTACAGAGGAAACATTCTGTCTTAGATACAACTACAAGACAATTTCCAGCAGTCTTTAGTATGTGAAAAAAACCTGGTTGAGAAGCATACAGGTATGTATAGCAAATAAGACACACTGTCCATACAAGATATCTGAGTGTATGAACATTAAAATACACTTATATTCATGAATTAAATATATTCAAGTAAGATTGGAGTCTCATTTCAACTTTGTCAAGTCTTTATAGGTTAATATTCTAAACTCAACAATTCATGTTGATGATTAGACATTTGGAGACACTCTGGGTTGCCTATTTGAGGTTATGCTGAGTTGCCTAAAAGAGTTTACGATAGCCAAAACTGGACATGAGAAAGATGATAAACTATTTAACTAGGAAACAATTACATTTATGTATTTTAAGAAAGGTGAAACTGAAATTTGGAAGAAAAAACAAACAAACTTAAAACCTATAAAACAGTACTTGGTAAGCACAACTTCAAGCTAATAGTGATAATATGATCCCAATGAATTCTATAATTAGGCAAGAAAGAATGAAAATTCTAGAAAATTCAAATATGGCACATGAAAAATAAGAAGAAACAGATTTCGGTCATAGAGCCAGAAGATAACAAAAGGTAATAAGGATTTAGGAGAGGTACAACAAAATTCAAACATTAGATCAATATAGTGCTTAATTCCAAAAACCTGACTGCTAAGATCCAATAATCTTCTCATGACATTTTCAATTATAATAGAAAAAGTTATTTTCCCAAGGCAGGTCAAATTAGAATCTGTGGTACAAAAAAGAATAAATTTATAAGCACGAGTTCTGCATACCATGAACAGACAAGCAAACGTAAGCCATGTTTAGACATAATTAGGAGCAGTTAAATGAAAAATATATATTTAAAAAATGAATTCCAAGTTACACAAAAATTTGAGCATCAAGAAAAGCATGAATGATGAATCAGAATTAATCAATTTAGTTTAACCCACAATCACTTTTAAGGTCAAAATCTTGACTTTGAATGCAGATTCCAATTCACATCAGGTATTTTCTCAACATAAATCTAAGTTCCAAAACTGAACTGCAGAATTCAACAATATATAAAGCTTTAATTCAGTTATTCAAAAGCATTTGACCCCGGAGATCCAACCAAGTTTAGAGCAATCCTAGCATTGAGATTAGCTTTCTTCATCCACCCTAATAAACTCATTTGTCAACCATTAACAATGCTAAAGCCTCATTTGGCCATTAAAAAGACAAGAACTTCAAGACAATTAAACTGAAATTAGAAATTAATTAATGAAGAAAATGAAATAAAGATCCAATTCCCAGAGTCAAAGTGTCAGCATTACTACAATTCAAGAATTACAGGTACCAAGAAACATTAAATCACACGCCACCAAAAAACCCAACAATGGTACAGAAATAAGACAATGCACCTTGCACTAGGGGCCCTTCTGGGGACCTCAGGCTCAAACTCCACAGGCAAACCCAAGAATCCATTGAACCTATCAAAGGTAACATGTGCCACATGGCGCACATTAGTAGGCCATCCAATCTCCATACCTCCACCACCACCACCGCCGCCACCAGTACCGCAAAGCTCCGCCCTATCCGTTTTGCAAGCCAGCCAGAAACTCTTCCTGAACAAAGTCACTAAAAGGGCCAACAAAGACAGCTGATCCCTCTCCTTAACCCCGCCCTTGGCTTCTCCCTCTTCCTCCCCAAAAGCCCCCGCCTGAAACAATGGCCCAGTGTGGGTGTGGGTTGGTGTGGATATCGTGGGAGGAGACGCAGAAGGCGAAGAAGGAGATGAAGAGTGGAGGACCTCTGTCATGGGTTCCTTGAAAATGGGTACTCAAAAGAAAAAAAATGATTTCTTTGCAATAAAGAAAGAGAATTTAATATTGTTTGAAGATGATGACCGAGTCTTGAAGTGATAAGGGGAGTGGGCTTTCAAGAAATCAGGGGAAAGAAATAGCTGTAGTGGAGTTGGATTCAAGAATTGGGCAAATGAGGAGGGGGGATTGGATGCTGGCTGGGGACGTGAGAATCATGAAGTCACTCTACAACTACATTGAGTACATGTATGTATGTATGTATATAGATAATTAAAAATGTAGATCTTGCGAATTTCGATGGCGCGTAGGACCAGTGGCACGAGGCAGATGGAGACGCGGGGACGGGGATAGGGCTTTTTTGGTTGGGAGTTGGGAGGAATTGGTTTTTGTTTGCTTCTTTCTTTCTGCTGCTTTCATCTTTTTCTTCTTCTTCCCCTTTTCTGTTTTTGCCTTTTGGTTATCTTTAGGTTTTTTGGTTTCACAAAACCGTTTCGTGTGATTTAAGATTCAATAATATAATATTTTCTTTTAGTACTATTGACTTTATTAGAATATAGTATTTGTTCATAGAAACTTTCTCAACCAAATGAAGCACAAAGAGCTAATATCGCCTCCACCGAGGCTCGAACCTACCTCTTTCATGTAGGGATACAACCGTGTGCCACTAGATTACAAGGTCTTTGGCAGATTCAATAATATAATACGTAGTATATTTTAGTAATAATGTAGTTTTTTTTTTAACAAGTAACAAGTATTATATTTTACCTGAAAAATGAATATGCAAGAAAGTCAATAGGTAGCTTCCATTATTGTTAACATTCGAACTTTGTGATTACCAAGCTTCACGGTGGTGTGTGCCAACAAATCAATAGACATCAACAAAGTTCTGTCGGAAGTACAACTTTGATAACTTATTCCAATAATACTTTATTTCATCTCGCTTCCTCCCAAGTGTCTGTTATTATGAATCTTCTTCTTCATATCATTCTTATCTTGATAGAGACCGGACCAAGATAAAGTGACATTCTTACAACAATAAAAGTTTGAGGGGTTTACTATTTCTAACAAGTATTATTAGCATCATAAAAATCTATTGACAATAATTCTTAACAAAATCAATATACAACAATATAACCAACTTTGCACCAGCCAATGACCTTGTGGTCTAGTGGCACCTGGTGTCCCAGTTAACACTCCCACATGGATGATGATGAGAGTGAGTTCAAGCCTCAGTGGAGATTGTTGACTTTTTGTGCTTCAGTACTACTAACTGAGTCAATAGTACTCAAAAAAAAAAACAAAAACAACTTTGTTGATATTGCCTCGACTATATAGTAATGTTAATCAAATTTGTGTTAATTTTATGTCATATTTATGAATGAATAAAAAAACATATTAATCGAGTTGATATGATACATATGGTAATCAAGTTTGTGTATTATATTAATCTATCTTTATATCATATTTCTATCCGCACTTCATGATCATATAAATACAAATTAAATAATATATTTTATAAATTCGGTCACCCCTTTTAAATCGACTTATTCACTCTATTAGTGAGTATTGTTGACATGTTTCGTCCTTATCAACATTATTAATCGAAAGAGAAGATAATTAAAGAAATGAAAGGGAAAAAAAGAAAAAAGAAGAAGATTGAATAACATCTTTATATCACCATCTTCCTTAACCAACCAATCAAAGCCTCATTGACTCCCACTTACCAACTTATTGAACTTAAAGGTATCAATAAATAAATAAATAAATAAAAGCAACAAAAATCATGAATTGAAATAAACGGTGGCATGTAAGCATAGAGCATATCACGTAGGGCAAAAATTGCAATACATTTGTAACCCAAGCAACCACACGTCGAAAGAAGGCTGAATCACAAAATGAAAAAAAGCAATGTCTGAGCCCGGGTTCGAACCGGGGACCTCTAGTGTGTGAGACTAGCGTGATAACCAACTACACCACCCAGACAGGATGGAAGCAAATTCGGAGTTAAAGTTTTTCTAGCTTAATAATTTCGTGTTTTCTTAAAATTGTTTTTTGATTTTAATTTTTAATTGTGTTACATCACTTACATGGATATAGGCGTCGTAAACAACTTGGATAAAATTTAGTTCGAACACAACGATATCTTTTTGAGGAAGAATTACTTCTTATTTTACTAAGAAAAAGAAGAAATGTTACTCCGTACTTTTTTTTAAAAAAAAAAAATAAATAAATAATGATATGTTATTAGTGGAAACTGGAAATCAAAGAACATATACAGTCAAGTGGGATATGGTTCCAAGCATAAGAGTCGGGTTAAGAGCCAATTACCCTAATTAATATATGGAGAACCTGGTTCATTGACCTCCTAATATATACGCAAGAGACAAGGTTAAAATCTACTACTCCGTATAAGTTTACTACAAGAGACGATGTTTAGCCTCGTATGGGAAACCAGTTAACTACTTAACGTAATACAACTTTTACAATTCTTTCATTACAATGTTCTCCAAGTTATAATCGAATTTGCTTGCAATTCTGGATATAATAAGTGAATTTATCACTTATAGACTTATACGCCACTCTATCAATGGTGAGACGAGTTATCTACCAATGATGTACTTGTGATACAACCTATCAATCAATGGCATATCCGTGAGACAAGTTATTTTATAGTGCGGAAGTAAGCATCTAGAGCCAGTGAGCCACATACTTGTGAGACGGGCTATTTCATTCAATTGCAACATGCACATGGCAAATAAATTTAATAGTGCTGGGCAATTGGAAATGAATTTAATAAGATCTGAGGAGCCTGGCATTTTAAAAGCATCATTGACGCAAACATTCATATTTAGATGTACACTTATATTAATAGAAAATATTTTCAAAAAAAAAAATATTAATAGAAAACAAAATAGGTGTTTGGTTGGTGACTTGTATGCCATATGGTACTTATTACTATACTTGTTTTTCTAATTTTGTTATTCTATTATTAGATTCAAATTATTTAATAATCATAATCGTAATTGTTTAGTGACTCGATTATAATGTAGTATCTGTTCATAGCTACTTTCTCAACCTACTGAAACACAAACTTTGGCTGGCAAATTTATTTATTTTTTAATTTGTATGTATTGTATTTTTATTGTTATTATTAAAAGAATATATATATATATATATATATATATATATATATATATATATATATATATATATATATATATATATATATATATATGACAGAGAAATGAAGCAAAATGAGAAAAAGAAGCCTATAATTTCTGCAATAAATAATCTAACTCTCTTATTACAGATTAATTGTGTATGTGAAATCAAATTATGCATCCTGAATCTCTAAAAAGTGAGATAGATCAAAATCGCTAACTTCCCCAGCCCCTACTTCTACTAATCTACTGTAACATAAACATAACTGAAAGCAACAATTTTTGAGAGTCTCAACCCTCATAGTCTCTCACCTAGACGCCTAGACATCATCGGCCCATCGCCGGAGTCTTCTCCGTCGTCTCTGCCTCTCCGATTCTCCGTGGGTTCGTGAGCCAGTCTCCGGCTATCCGGTAAGTCCCCTCTAACATCATGTACTCATACTCATAGTCTCAAACTCATTTTGCTCATTGTTTCACTTCTCTTGCCTTTCTACATAGGAAACCCTAGATCGGAGATCTTCTTCGAATCCTTCAATCCGTGACCTGGCCATTAAGTAACAGCCTAACAGGTATATTTTACTGTTATTTATTTATTTATTTTTCATTTTCACAGAAAATTAAAGTTTTTGGAATTTTTTCCTTTCCTGACTTCATCCCGCAAACTGTATAATCTGTATACAGGTTTTAATCTGTATGACTTATAATCTGTATCCGATAATTAAACTTTATAAACTGACTTATAAAGTTTGATGACTTTGATAGTGTATTCCAGATTTATAGTTTTAATCTGTATGACTTAGTTTTGCTTTTTTCTCAGACAATTCAAGTTAAGTAGTTAACTGCTATTTATTTAGAGAAAATTTGTTTATGTGCCCAGAAAATTAGTTAATTTTTCCTTTAAATTATTCTTAATATTCTTCTCTGTTCATGATTCTGGTTTTTGTGAGAAATGTAAAACACTAATGTCTTTGTATGGATGTAAGGCTCATTGGGATTTCCAGTATGTGTTTAGATCCCCTTCTAGTCTTTAAATATTCATACAATTTTTTCCCCATACTTAGTGCTGGCCAATCAGCAATTAAGGAGTGCTGGCCACTCAGAAATGGATCGGGTAAGACCCGGGGAGCCTAATAGTTTAGAAGCTTCACTGACGCAAATGATCAACGTTCACCATTATAGGTCACTCAAGCTCCGAGCATTTACAGGTCAGTTTCCGAATGGAAAAAGATTCTATTAGAATTTTGCGTGAGGGATTTAAATTTTTGTTTCTTTTTTATGTGCAATAATCAGAGGAATCGAAGAAAGGTGCGGTGCGTAGTGCGAACCGGGTTTCAAATCTTCTGGTCGATGCGGTGAACGGCAGTGTCCAAGAGGCTTATGTGATAGAGAAGAAGATTGAATTGGAAATTCGAGCGTTGGCGGCTGCCATTATGCGGTTCGGAAAGCAAACCGATCAGTGGCTCGCCGCTTCTCACGCTATCAATACTGCAATTAAGGTATTCTTTGGTTTCTATTTCTTTGCATTTTATATGTGAGTTGAATAGCATGCCAAAAATGATTGAGGAGTTTTTGTACCTGTGTTTTATTCACTCTTAGTAGCCCGTAGTTAATTCAAACCAGTTGAAAGATTGTAACTTTTTTTTTTTCTAGCTGTTATGACTTGCCCTATCTATTAATCTGTTACCTATGCATGATCATATACAATGAAAATTGAAATCCATGAGTGATTAGCATATAATCATTTAGGTTGGTTGTGTTTGAAATAGTGCTCTAAACGGTCATTATGTTAATCTTTAAATTTAAATAAACATAGTTGTTAAATGCTAAGAATATGAAACTTATAGGTCTGATTGATGTTTAGAAGGATTTAAAAATGTTACGGAGTAATTGTTTGCCTTGCTTGAGCACTTGAGCTTGGAGTTGAATTCTATGAACAATGATGTGGAAATTTTCTTTGTATTTGTTCTAATTATACCTTTATTTATTATTATTATTTAAATAAATTTTGGGTAAATGTAAAAATTAATTAAATACCCAAGAACAACTACACGGGGTGTTGGGGCAAACCCTGAAAAGTTCAAAACAACCAAAGCAACAGACCGCAATCTCGAAGCCATGAATCCATGATGTAAAATCAAGGGGCAAACTTTGCCAAACTCTAGACAAATCAAAAGCAATCCAAACATTAATAGCATTAGGAAACCACTAGTAACTAAGAACATCACCCATAGCCCGGCCATAGGGTATAGAAAAACAAGGACACATCATCTCAAAATGCCAAGCATCACAAAATATCTCAATTATACCTTCTTTCGGCTCCTATATCGTCATCATTTCCTTCTTTGGTTCTTTCCTTGGAAGCCTCATTACTCAACTAAGATTTATTGATAATGTTTTTGAAGACAAATTCACCATGCATTCTTACACCACAAACAGATAATTATGCTCTAATTAGGATTTTTTACAATTTTAATTTTTTTTTTTTAATAATGTATGAGTACATTCTTACACCTTTAACTGAGAATTACTGTGTTTGACAACACAAGAATTGTCAAGACAATTTAAAAGAAGCAAGTTTTCCCTCTGAACGGTTTTCAGTAATTATTATGTGTTTCACATTCAATATTCAATGATCATTGATCAGAATTTACTTCTTCATTGGTTTGTATTTAATTTACATTTTCTCAAATGCACGAAAGAATTGTTTAAACTTGGGTTATTTTTGAGTGGATAAGTGCTTTCCCTTCCCCTGACCTTCCTAGCATTCATCATGGAGCTCTTGAGTTCCAAACACCCTTCTTTTCTTATACACCATGTTATAAAATTTATCAACTTCTTGAATACTAATTCTTTCTTGTAGTCCATAAATGTGTGGTAATGATAGGTGCCAGGAAATCAAAATGGTCTTTTGATTTCCACAAAAAGAACAACAATATTACAATTCTTGATATGCTAGTAAGCCTAGCATTATTAATTATTGCTTGAATTTTATTTTTATCGAAGGGTGCAGTGTTGATATGGTTGGCTTATGTGTTGCAGGAAATTGGAGATTTTGAGAATTGGATGAAGACCATGGAATTTGATTGTAGAAGTATCAGTGCTGCAATCCGTAACATTCACCAATCATAGTATAACTAAACCTCCCCTTGCCTCTAGCTTATACATCAAGTTCAATCTATCATTAATTCTTGACATTTCTTGTATACATGTACAATCTATTATAGATTATTTTTATGCAATTACTCTAGCCTTAGAATCTTGCTCTGATCAACAAGTTGCCACAGCATCATTGTACAACAGTCCTTAAAATATTACTCCGTAGTAAGTATTAAAGGCTCTGAAATGGCTGTTTTTATACTTTTTTTTCAATGGATTGTAACTCTCTTAAGAGATTCATTGTAATGTAACTTGAGATTCACATCCTGAGTATTTATTTATTTATTTATTTTTTGGGTTTAAACATTGGTTGTCATTTTTATGTTGAATACAGTTACATCTGTGCCATACAACAACATAGTTTATCTTTGTATTATTAACAGTGTTCATGGCTTTCAAAGTACAATCATAAGAAGCCAAACAAGAGTTTTATGACAGCAAATACAAACATCCATCCAACTCCAAAAATATCATCTTAAATCTAAGTGTTCTGATGTCCCATTCTCCAGCAAATACAATTAACTGTTTGAAATGGCAACAATGGTTGCAAATGACATTTTCATTCTGGGTCAAGGGTGGATCTACAATGGGGGCAATTGCCCCCTCACCTCTCCCCACCCCATTATATATGTATGTATATGTATACATACATATATAGCAGTAATTAAAAATAGTTAAATGTTTGAGTAGTTTAGTTGGTTGAAATTCTAAACTTGTTATGCGAGGTTGAAGAGAAATAGGGCACATGATGCTGAAATTTTTGGCTGGTGTTATGGCGGAACTTGTTTCCTTTTTAGGTGTTTCTTCATCCCTTTATGGCCTTACAATCTCACAGACTCACTGAATAATTATATATATATATATATATATATATATATATATATATATATATATATATATATATATATATATATATATATATATATATATATAGTTTTCTTTTTTTAATTACTGAATAATTCTTTTTTTGCAAAGTATATATATAGTTTTTTTTTTGTTCCTCAGTTCTCACAATCTCACAATCTCAGACTCACTGTTCTATGCCACTCCGCCACTGCCTCCACCCTTCTACCGTCGCCGTTTCTCCTCCCATCGGCTGCCACTGCCTCTTCCGTCGTCGCCTTTTCTCCTCCAGACACCAGACAGCGCCGTTTCTCCTAGACCGCCGGCGTCCCTTAGACCCTTACTCTTTCGCCAACGACGCCAAGCAGTCCACCAATGATACAATGGAGCGTCCTAGGAAACCAGTCAAACCACAGGTAATTTATTAATTTAAATTTTATCATCAGGGTCTCTGGTTTATTCCCAGTCCCTAAGTTTCCTTTTTTTTTTTTTTTTTTTTTTTTTTTTTTTTTTTTTTTTTTAAATTTTATTTTAAATTTTATCTGTTAATTTACTGCTTTTTTGTTGCCGTAGAGGATAAGGGTAGGGATGTTGAAGTTGCATCTCCCAATAATTTGAGTTTGGGTGCAATAAGAGATTGTATTAGCTACTAGTTGGATGAATCACGAATGCACATTATTGAAAGGTCAACAGCTTTTTATTTCACATAGTACCTTGGTTACCAGTTTCACATAGCTCTGTGTTTGATCCTTATTATATGACTACAATTAACTTAAAGAAGTATTGAATTGATTATCATTTACTAGCAGTAGGGCATTATTGATTGTACCTATTCCATAAAGAATATGTGCTTTCTATTCTATAAATATTTAGTCAATCTATGTACTAGATTTAGATTACTTTAATTATAACCTATGCCTCATTGCTTTCATTTACAGGGAGTTTGTTTGAAGAAACTGCTACATGATATATCATTGAACTTTGAATAAGGGGTGAGGAAACACCTAAAAAGGGAACAAGCTTCCCTGTAAATTTTAGCAAAGATGCGCTTAGTTCCTCTTCATCTCTTAAATGTCACCATTCATACCGCTAAGCACCAGCCAAAAATTTCAGCATCATGTGCCCTTTTCTCTTCAACCTTGCATACTTGTCTAGAGAAACAAGATAAACACCAAGGACAGCGACAGACGTGCCAACATATAGAGAAACAGAAACAAGAGCCCTCAGTTTGGTCTGCAGCTCGAATCCAGAAATTGATTGCTTCACAATCGGATCCACTACTGTCCAAAGAAATCTTTGATTTGGCATCTCGCCAGCCGAATTTCAAGCATTCTTACGCTGCATTCCACACCCTCATCATTAAACTTGGTCGTGCTCGCCACTTTTCACTCATGCAGTCCGTCCTATACTCTCTAAAGTCCCAACAGTTTTCCATTTCCCCATCGCTATTCTCAAACATCATCCAGATCTACGGTGATGCTGGACTTCCTGACAAAGCCCTCAAAACCTTTTACACAATCCTGGAGTTCAACATGAAACCTCGTCCTAAACACCTCAACCAAATTCTTGAAATCCTTGTTGCTCATCATTATTTTATTCGGCCTGCACTTGACCTCTTCAAATCTGCTCATCGGTATGGAGTGTCACCCAACACCAAATCTTATAACATCCTGATGCAAGTTTTATGTTTGAATGATGATTTAAGCATTGCCTACTCACTGTTTAATCAAATGTTTAAAAGAGATGTTTTGCCAGATGTGGAGTCATATAGAATCATGATGCAAGGGTTGTGTAGAAAGAGTCAAGTGAATAAAGCTGTTGATTTGCTGGAGGATATGCTTAATAAAGGGTTCATTCCAGATACTTTAAGCTACACCACTTTGTTAAATAGCTTGTGTAGGAAGAAGCAGCTTAGGGAGGCTTTTAAACTACTTTGTAGAATGAAGGTGAAAGGTTGCAATCCTGACATAGTTCATTACAATACTGTTATTTTAGGGTTCTGTAGGGAAGGGCGTGCACTTGAGGCTTGTAAGGTACTTGAGGACATGCCCACAAATGGATGCCTACCCAATTTGGTGTCTTATAGAACATTGGTTGGAGGCTTATGCAGTCAAGGAATGTATGACGAGGCAAAAGGTTATGTGCAGGAGATGATGTCAAAAGGGTTCTCTCTACATTTTTCAGTTGTTCATGTATTAGTCAAAGGCTTTTGCAACCTTGGTAAGATTGAGGAAGCATGTGGAGTGGTGGAGGTGTTGTTGAAGCACCAGAACATTGTGCATATTGACACTTGGGCTGAAATTATACCTAGGATTTGTGAGGAGGACAATGCTGGGAAGTGGGATGATATTTTAAAAGAAATTACCAAGGTAGAGATAAAGCCTGACTCAAGAATAGTGGATGTTGGTGCTGGTCTTGGTGAATTTTTGATCAATAAAATTAAAAGCAGATCAAGTATGGTTTGATTGCTTCATGGAAAAGGAAGTTGATATTTCTTGTGAGAAACCCATGAAGAACCCCAAGGGATTTGTACTATGTTGTATTTCTCTTTGCAAGCTTATAACTCAAAGCAGCAATCCTCAATCCCTGTTCTTTTTGTCTAGCTGCTGAGTTCCCAGTTTTTACTTGAGTTCTTAAAGTGTAGCCCTTGAAGGCTTGAAGCTATGAAGTCTTGACCCTATGAAGTTCCGTTGTCCAGAATGAAGTTCAATGTCATTTGCAACCATTTTTGCCATTTCAAACAGTTGTGGAGAATGGGACATCATAACACTTTGATTTAAGATGATATTTTTGGAGCTGGATGGATGTTTGTCACTCTTGTCTGGTTTCTTATAGTTGTACTTTGAAACCCATGAACTCTGTTAATAATACAAAGATAAACTATGTTGTTGAATGGCAGAGGTAAATTTATTCAACATGAAATTGACAACCCATGTTTTAAACCCCCCCAAAAAAAAGCATTACTCAGGATGTGAATCTCAAGTTACATTACAGTACTAGCTCCCTTCCGGCGCATCCTAGGTAAGTCACAATTGCTATTTGCTAACCCATTTTTTATTGCTGAATCTAAGTTTTGATTTTTAACCTTTGTTTTTGAACTTCAGGCCATTGCCTCAAATGGGTGCTCTTCAATCCCTGCTACCGTTCTACTCCGTGGTCTCTTCTGCCCGCCTCACCTCTTGCCTCAGCCTCCACTCTTAAGTGCTCTTGCTCGTTGTCTCAGGGTATGCTCTGCAGTGCCAATCCAGGAGTTCGATACCTATTTTGTAATGTATCTATTCTTTAAGCAAATCTCTTCTTCACTATATTGGGTTTTGTAAGCAAGTCTTTCTTTGACATTTGGTTGAAGAACTTCAGTTTTGTCCTGTAATCTCTATGAAATTTCTTTTGAGCAAATAAATTGATACTTTGGACAGTATGAGTGCTATTTGTTCAAATGAATTTATGACATAACACCTGCTCACCTCTTTTGATTGAATATGGAATAATTTGAACAGAAAACACCAGTATGTTGATAACATTTTAGAGTAAACTATTGCTTTTGTAAAACCAGTTAAGACACTTATAGCTCCTAATGCTTAAGCTTGGAATTATGATGTGCTGTAGTAGGCACATATACAGTAATAAGAAACTGATGATGGGGTCTAGCCTTTTGATAATGCATGCAGAATCAGCTCTACCAACATTTACGAGGAAGAATTTATTTTTTTTAAAGATATTTATGAGAATATCAAATAATTTTACTAAATTAGTAAATGCACAATTGGTGTCAATGCGGGTTGGCTCAATCTTATGACCTCCCATTTGGGAAAATAATTACATACCACGATCACTAATCACTACATGCCAATTGATCACAAAGTCATTGACAAAATTTTAATTACAATTAAAATTTAAAATGATTAAAATAAATAGAACAACAACGAAAATTAATTTAAATATTTGTAATTATCATTTTAATTAAATGATTAAGTATGTTTATTTTAATTAATTTTTATTATAATTATGAATCCAAAATTAAAATAAATAAATAAAATAATTAAAATATAATATAGTAAAATGGTGGGATCATAAAAAATTTTAAAAAATAATTTAAAACTAAGGGGGAGAAATTTTTTTTGTGATTTAGTGAGATAGTTCTATAAAAAACTTATGAAATTTGAGGGTTTTTTTTAGGATGCTCTGATTCTTAGAAGATGACATGGCAAACCGCAATCATTTCTCTGTCCTTAGCTGATGTGGAAAGCCGCAATTGGGTAGTCATGCGTATTGTTACGTGGGACTGTGGGAGCTTCACCGTTGTTAGCCGTGGACCCGATCGTGGCCAATTATAGCTCTAACTTCAATTCTTAAGCACACTGCACACTTGACTGGATCACTGGAAGGCCAATTTTGCAGTGAGAGGAAACTCGAGAAATAGAGCGAAAATGAGATTCGGCTATGCGGTTCCAGTTCTTCTACTTCTCGCGTTTTTAACACTAGGTAATCAAATGCTTTTCTTTTTTCCTTTCAAGGAAATTGTAGCTAGTTTCCTAAGTGGATTTTGTTGGATTTGATCTTTTATGGTAATATTTCGGTCTTTGAGCTGACAATCGAATATTTAGAAATGGAGTAATTCGTAATTCCTTCTGTTTTGAATTTTCTGTGTTTCCAGTTGCAGCGAAGAAATCTGGTGATGTTACGGAATTACAGATCGGTGTGAAGGTAAATCTTTGGGATTTCAATTTCTGTTCGTGTATATATAATTCCTTCATTTCTAACGTGAGTAGTGTCTAGTGTTTTTTTTTTGGAATCGCTTAAGCCGAAGCATGGATGAGTTTTTTATTTCACAAGAAATATATGATATTCATATGCAAAAAGCATTGCTGCCAGGAAATGATTATCTTTGATTTCATATATCTCATCTTATAAGATAGAATATTGTGTGATATTGTATGAATCGTGGATTGTGATTAGGTATGATTTATGACTTCGGATCGTGAATAATATATGGTCCACTCAGAATTTCTTATTGATTGTTGAATTGAATAAGCTAAAAACACTTGATATTAGGCTCTCTATTTCTCGGAAGTTTGGCACTAGTCATCTAATTAGTTACTCACCTACTGTGTATCACATATATTCTGGTCTCTTAAATGCCATTAGAGATTATCAAGAAAGAAGTGTGTGCCCAAATTCGAGTTCACATTGTTTGACACAAGGTCCAAGCCCCCTGCTTTCACTGAAATAACTTATCTAATTTTTCAATTCTAATGTTTCTCAGATACGTTTTTCAATTTCTCCCCTTATCTCTATTGATTGATTTTTATATTTGGACTTGCTTCATGCATTGCAGTATTGATTATTTAGAATCCACTCCTTATTATTCATCTCTGCTTTTGGTTGCAGTATAAGCCAAAGACTTGTGAACTCCAGGCTCATAAAGGTGACAGTGTCAAAGTACACTATCGGGTGAGTACAACTATTACTACTAGTACTTCTATTCTTGATACGTACACATAATAAATAAAAATATCAAATTATAAAATTGAAATTTATGTGTGAGTAATTTTTATATATTGGCTTGGTGGAACCTGCACTTAAATGAGATATTTGATTTACTCCTGCAAAAATGGTTACTCAGTTTGTATTTTGAGCTGGCATACTGCGTTTAGTTATACTGCCACTAATAAAGATCTGTATCTCAGAAAATGAGCATTATTTGAATTTCGTAGCCTGCTCAGTTTTGGAGCTTACTGCTGGTCTTTGCAGGGAAAACTTACTGATGGAACTGAATTTGATGCCAGCTTTGAAAGGGGTGACCCCATTGAATTTGAGCTTGGTAGTGGTCAAGTGATTAAAGGTATATTAAATATTTTAGAGGAAAATGAGAGACCCTTACTACTAGAGTAATTTTATTGAAAATCACTTTAGGACTCGTGAAGCACAAGGGTTAACAAAAAAAAACCTAAGAATACCAACTCATGGAAGGTTTAATTAATCCAAATAATCCTAGCACCATTGAAAACTGTTCATGTTCCTATACCATTAAATTGGTTAATTTAATCTCTATTCTATACAGAAAGCGACCATCTAGGACAAATGTTGGTAGAAGACATGTGGTTGATTGACTAGGATGCCATCTCATTTAGCAAACAAAATAAATAAATCAATCAATCAAGAAGCCACTTTTAAACCACCAAGCTAGTGACGCCTGCCACCCCTTTCAAAGGAAACTAAACACCGTAGACTAGTGTAGGGATTAATTGCATACTTAAACCAATATGGAAAAACCAATATTTCCCAAACCCTTGCTAGCGTGTTCTTCTTTGGATCCATTTGATTTTAATCTTTCTTCATACTTATGTCAAATACTCTAATAGAAATGATGTTTTATACTTTTATTACTAGTCCATGCTGTTAAAGCTTTTGTGTTAAATATGTGATTGAACTTGAGTGGACTTTTCCTCTTTTATTTATTTATATGTTCTTTTTCCTTGCTGGCTTTATTGGTCAACAGGATGGGATCAAGGACTACTAGGAATGTGTGTGGGAGAGAAGAGAAAATTGAAAATACCTTCTAAACTTGGTTATGGAGATAATGGGTCCCCGCCTAAGATCCCAGGTAATAATACTACCATCATTTTCTTGGTATCCCAAACTCTTGTTTAGAAGCATAATACATTTGACCCAGGCAGAGAGAGTAAAGAAGCATAAAGCCATCATACATTCTTCTATTTCTAGTATTAAATCTTTAACAATCTGATGTTAGCCTGGTTTCCATTAACTTTGGTTGCATCATCACCACTCTTTATTAAGTTCAAACTAATGTCCCTTCTTGAGTAAAATCCAACAGGTTTAATATCTGAATTGGCATATGATACGAGAATCATACCATTTGTCTCATAATTCTTTCCCTGCTTGGAAATAAATTATTGTTGGAAATGATTTGTTTCGATAAGCAAGTTTAGCAGCATATTAAAGTGGTTTTAGGGTTCTTTCCTGAGTTTTTTCGTATTGCAGTATTGCAGTATTGCACTTCAACTAAAGTTCTATGTGTGAATACGCAGGTGGTGCAACACTTATCTTTGACACTGAGCTTGTTGCTGTGAATGGAAAGACCTCAGCAGGAGACAAAGCTGCTGACAGTGAACTATAATCATTAATCTTACGGTGAATCGAAACAAGTGAAGTTTTTATTTTCTGGTAGCTTTGATTTTTGGGTCACATTGTTAGCCAGTCCCTGAGTGGTTTCATCTGTGTTCTGTACTAAACATTCTGATCTGTATTTTGCATCCCTAATCAAATGGCCTCAAAAGTTGCCTGGATGTGCTTTATTCACTCTATCTAGTATCTATTCAGTAATCAACCTGATGAGGCCTATAAAACAAGAAGATACTCAAGCGGCTAGACGTCAACTCAAGACTTACCGTTTGGTGCATTTGAATCATTTTGCTTAAAAGGTATTTTTTAAAAAAATCAAATTGGATTTTAAAAAAATAATCCATTTACCTGAGTGATATTTTCCCACAAATTAAAAGATCTTAGTCGTTTGGTAATTTTGGATTTTTTTTTATTTTGTTGAATTACTTAATATTATGTTTTTCTACCTTTTTTTTGGTAAAGGAACAAAATATAACATTTATTTTAAATGTATATACAAGAATAAAGAAAAGTGCTATATCTAATTTAGAGTTTAGAATTTATAATTTATAACCAAGTAATTTGAAGTTTAATGACACTTTTCTCCCAAATGGAGGTCAGAGGTTTATAACTAGATGGTCTGTATAAGATGGACTGGTTTTCTGGTTACACAGGCTGGGCCAAGAATAGCTCTAGCATAGCCTAAGCCAACGGATATATATCTACCCGTCGCCCCACCTATATATTTTTTTTAGCTCGTGAATAGCTCTAGCATAGCCTATCACCCACCCGTCGCCGGCAAATTTTTACGTGGGGTATGCCCGGGATGATTGGTAAAAAATGGGAGAGATCTGGTAGTTGGATGCGAATGATCTTCTTAAGGTTTGAACTTATGTATCTTGATTTTCAAATTGACGTACCTTAATTGTTGAATTTATGCACCTTGTTTTAAATTAATGCACCTTTAAATATCAAATTAATGTTTAAGTGTCAAACTAACGCACCTTAAGTATACAATTGACGCACCTTAAGTGTCAAACTGATAGTACCTTAAGTGTCGACTGATGTACCTTTAAGTGTTAAACTGACGCACCTTAAGTGTTAAACTAACGGACATTAAGTGTCAAACTAACGCACATTAAGTTCTATATTATGCACTAAATTATTATAATGTTACCGCGTTTTTTTTAATATATAAAATTTTAATCATTCTGAATTATTGATTTTGACAAGATCAATTGTTGAGGTCTACTCTCATTGTAATACTATCAGTATACGTATGATAATAGATGATATAACTGAATATATATATATTTTTTTGATGATATAACTGAATATACTATATATAATTATACCTAATATTATTCGTATCTATATCGAGCATATAAATAATCTAAATATCTTAATAGTTTGAGAAAAAAACAAAAGACTAATTAAAAATATGACAAGAAGATTTCTCTGGTCATAGGCTTTGGCCGGCAATTTTTATTTTTATTATTTTTTTTTTATTGTTGTTGTTATTATTATTATTTAAAAAGAGATAGAGATAGAAAAAGATTGATTTTTTAAAATGATTAATGATAACTAAATATAAAGAATAGAGAAATGAACAAAAATGAGAAATACAATGTATATATTCACATCAAAACAACCAAAAAAAAAAAAAAGAAGCCTATAATTTCTGCAATAAATAATCTATCTCTCTTATTATAGATCAACAATTGTGTATGTGAAATCATGCATCCTGAATCTCTATGTTTCCCATGCTTGTCTTCCTGTCCCAAAAGAAAAGAAAAAAAAAAAAAAAAAAAAAAAAAAAAAAAAAAAAAAAAAAAAGTCAGACAGATCAGATTCAACTTCCCCAGCCCCTACCTCTACTTTATTTATACCACCTAATATAAACAGATCTGAAAGCAACAATTTTTAAAGATTCTAATCATACTCAGAGCCTGCCAAACAAGGCAACAACAACAGCCTGTCTATATTCAAAACAAGAATTCTCATTAACTCTTGAATCTTAATCCAGATGAGTCTTACAAATGTGAACATGAATAATACAAATGATAGTGTGTTTTCATGGGCCAGCCAGGAAGAAAGAGTACAGCTGATGAGGTGCCCAAAACCAGTTGTAATCTCATTCCTCTGCCTCTCAATCTTATCCTCTTTATGGCCAGCTGATGATGATGATGCAAGAGATAACAAAACATGGATGGGCTCCAACTATTTTATGTCATCAAGGCGGCTGGCCGGCTGGCTTATTAGCTTAAGCAACACATTTATGACTCAACTAAAATGTTCCCATTCAACATAATCACCCTCCATTTTCAACGGCTGACGAAAAAAGGCAAAACTGGTTGGTTTTTCACTTTTTTCTACAGTCCAACGAGATTTCAAAGGTCTGCAGTATGAACGAGGCGAAGGGTTTTTCGGTTTGATAGGGATGGCTTCTTGAAGCAAGTTGTAAAAGGAGAAATCATATACTAACTGCAGAAGAAAGCAAGTTGGGAATAATGAAAAGTTGAAAAAACAAAGGTGGTGGGATTGAACAGAATATTGATTAGGCTTTGAAGATGAGAAGAGACAGTGAAAGTGACACCTCCACCTCAGAATGATGCAACACATTTTATATTTTCATAGGGAAAAAGGGCAAAAGGACACAAGATGTAGTCATCTGATGAATTTTCACATCTGGCAATTTTTAAATTAATGCAAACACGAAAAATCAACAAATATATCGAATTCGATTGTGGTGGCATCTTGCAGATAGAAGCCAATATAGACTTTTGTCTTTTGAAGGTGATTGAAAAGTTTACTGAAAAATGAGATTCATATGCATGATTGCTAGTGGAGGTCAGCAGAGATGGAGACCCATCACCACATCTTAAAAAAAAATAAAAATTATACAATGGAAGGAATCCAAGAAATGGTGAAATTTATAGACCAACCAATTGTATGCATGCTTTATTCATGGCTAGTTTCTGCACCCTGATTTTAATACTTCAGATAACCGAATAAAATGCAAAGAGAAAAGGCAAAAAATGGAATAAGATAGAAAAAATTGAGATTCTCACCTTTAATCAATTTCTAGCCAAAAAAAAGAATTAGGGGCAATCATTTCAGGCATGAATAGTTCTGCTCTACAATTTGGTCTGTTTTCAGGCTATCAGACATGTATAAAGTATAGTATAAAAATCAGAAGAAAAGCGGGAGTAGACAATACCTGCAGAACAAAGAAAACACCGCGAATTAGCCAAATCAGAGAACGAGGAACACAAAATGCCTGCAAAATAAGAAGAGGATGCCAGTGTACTTACACTACCATCTGAAGCAGAATAATCCATTTGTGGAATGTAACCTTGTAATCCAATGTTATAAACCGGGTTCCCATTAGGGTAGTATAGCCCGTAGTTCCTCTCTGAGGTTGGACCAGGCTTTAAATTCTCGTTGAAGAGAGCAAAAACAAACACGTCAACTGGCACCGAGGGCTTTGCTGGAGTACCTTCGCCCTGTGCAATACGTTGCAGCAAATTACCATTGTACTGTGCAGCATTCTCTACTGTCGCTCCCACCTCGTTAGAGTCCCCTTTCGAAGGCCAGCCCGTCTCAGAAACTTTCACTTCTATATCCGTGTGCCCCATTGCTTTGATTGCAGAGTAGACAGCATCAATTTGTGCATAAAACATGTTGTCGTATTTCAAGTTAGTGATTGGATCAGTAGTCCCGGGATTAGGCTGGAAAAGTACATACTCCAAGGATACCTGACCCGGGCTATCTTTGTAGGCGAAAAAGGGATATGCATTTATAAGAAACGGTGTCTTGGTCTGAGCATGAAAATTGAGAATAGCATGGATGTACTCTCCAAGATCCTGCCTAAACACACCCGAGGAAGGTGGGAACGAATTGCTCACAATCGAGTATGCATGCGCTGTCGTGACAGTAATGTCATCGCTTAGCCCTAAATTCCCAAGCGCCGAGTGAACAGACTGCATTGCAGGGAGAAGGTAAGACATCAACTGAGTATCATTCCCAGTTAAGACCTCATTCCCCACAGTGATGCAAGTGATCTTGGTTAGGCCATAGTACGGTTGAACGTGCTGTTGAATCCAGGCCTGAGCCTGCATTGGATCACTCATCTTCTGAAGATACTCATTCCCAAGACCAATCACAAACTCAACCTCTGAATTAGAGAACGCGCTTAGCACATTCGGATCTGCATCATACAGTTTCACTCTCCTAATGTTCAGAGATCTTAGGAGCATCGCAACGCGTGAATGTGAAGGCAGATTGTTGGCAATTTGGCCATAGTTTATCCCAACTCCAATGCTTTGGCTATCAGTAAATAAATCTAAGTGCATCATGGTAATGAGTCAGAGCTTAGAGGCAAAAATCACAGAATATCAACTCTTAAGTCTTAACAGATCCAAGAAAGGGAAATGATTTTAAAACTGCAATACTTTAATACATTGAAATTAAGATTAACTCATAGATAAAGGTAATTATTTGGAATCCAAAATTAGACAGAAGGGGAAAAAAACTGCAGAATCAACATAGAGGAACTTCAATCTCATATTCATTAGCCAAGCAGAACCACTTATACTCCTTATATATATATATACCCAGATTCCTATTCCCCTGAATCAAGAATCAACCATCCACCATATCTGGTGAAAACTACATCTCAAGAAGAAACAATTACCAAAAACTGAATCTTCCATTCCTAAATAAAAGAAAAGATTGAATCTTTATGCCATTTCCAGAAACCCAATCCCCAGAAAGGACACAGAACCCATGGAAATCAACCCAATTGAGAAAGAAAGAAAGAAAGAAAGAAAGAAAGAAGCTTAGCAAGCGTTGAAATTACAAAGCTTGCTGTGCTGCTGTGAATATGTAACGTAGAGAGAAAGAAAAAATGCAAGAAAGGAGAAGTAAATGACCTGTTAGAATGGAGAGCAGAAGTAGAGCCCCGGAGAGGGTGGCCATTGCCATTGACAGCTTAGCGAACTCTCAGCCACAGCGATTCTTTAATAATGGGTATATATATATATATATATAAGACAGGCACATCTAAAAGTAAAAAAATATCTGCAGTTCTGGGGCACTGAATTTAATGCATATACTTTACTGTGGTGAAAACCTGGAAAAGTTATTGCAGCTGTAGCTGTATAGTCACGGTTTTTTTTTTTTTTTTTTTTTTTTTTTTTTTTTTTTTTTTTTGTTATAGCCTATACTCGGCTCCACTGCTTCGTTTACACGTGACGCAGCCCAGTATTGGATCTTGTAATTCACTCATCTTACTCGGTTTTACCGACATGACGTTTCTCTTTTCCCCATATTCCTAAATCCTTTCTATCCATCTCATGTTGTAACTTGTAAGAGATAAAGTCTATAGCACCTTTTTGTTTGTTTGTTTGGTTTTTTTCTTTTGGTTTGTGAATATCAAAGGTAGTTCAGTTTGCTCATAAAAGGTGAAATTTCGTTATCCTATACTCGATTCTGCAACTGGTAAAACTAGACATTATGTTCTTACTCACAATCTACTATTTAAAAACTAATTGAACTGCATGTGTGAATCGAAATCAATTTATCTTACACAACTATGTCTAGTGATCACAAATAACAAATAAATAAAATCCAAATCTTCTCTTGTAGATTTTTTTTACTTGACTTTATCGGGAAAATAAAAATAATAAAATCTGTTAAGTGGTAATAGATTTTTTTTTAAAAATAAAGTGATAATAGATATTTAAATTATATAAAATTAAAATTTAGCTGAATCTTTGACCTTCTGAGTTCCGTCTTAGGAAGGGATGTGTATCTTTTTTTTAGATTGGTCAAATTAAATATCCTAACGGGTCTTTTTAAAAAAAATAAATAAATCAATCAAACGGTAAAAACATTGATTATCATGGGTCTAGAAAAATGCAAAGGTACAAGGATGTTGTGTACAATGTGTATACCCTAAGTAATAGTCAAACACAAATACGTAAACCAATAAATAAACTCCGCCGCTAAAATTAGCAAAAGTAACATATTATCTTTGTGTATGTATTTACGTGTTAAACATGACCCACTATAATTGCATTCAATTGCCAAGGACCTTGTGGTCCAGTGGCATTAAACCCTTCTCTTTATACGGGAGGTGGTGGGTTTGAGCCTCAGTGGAACTGCTTTCTTATTTTTATAACTTGAATTAATTAATATGTTTTTTTTTTTTATATATTAGTTCGGTGGCAAAAAAAAAAAATTAAAATCTTTACAATTTGTGACAATTATATTAAGCATAATTATTTGTTGATATTATAAAACCATAAAATTGTTCACCATTTTTTTAGGTATAACATTGGACCAAATTATAGCACATCAGGTCGTCTCACCTATGGGACGGATGGAATAACACATATTTCATACGCGTTCAATGATTCTTTATATCTTTTAAAGTAGGTAAATTGGTAATATCAATGTACTTTATGTTTTGGGTGGTATTGAGCTGGAATTCTATTATTGTTGTTGTATTTGTATTTTTATTTTTTTGGATGGTAATGGATAAACCTAGCTTTCAAAATAATAAAATGAAATGTATAACATCATTCCGCATTTTCCAAATATGTATATGTATTTTGTTATAACTAGCGATCAACACTGATTATAATTTTTTTTTGAATACAATTGACCATATTACATTGTAGTATCTGTTTATAAATACTTTCTCAACCTATTGAAGCACAAAGAGTCAATATCGACTCTACTGAGGCTCGATCTCATGACCTCCTATATAAGAGAGCCACTACATACCACTTTTCAATGAAGTATATATATGAGATGCTAGTCTTATATGATGACTACTCAAACACCATAAAACAAAGCCATATATGTACTATATGTACTGGCGTACTGCATTGAGAATTTGTTCATCAGTCCAGGCTTAAACCTCAACTACTATTGACTTTGATGTACATCCATCACAGTTCTTCATTTGCAGGATTTTTCAAAAAATATCAGAAGAGTTATTTTCATATAGAGTCAGATAGCAATATAACTTTATTTTAAATTACTTAAAATATAATATGACAATAAATATCAGAAACTGTTATGTTACGGGAATTGTTTTAAATAGAATAAAATAAAGAAAAACATATTATATTGTTTTGTGGTATCCAACCAACAATATTATAGTCCCATATGAAAGTAAGATTCATTATTATTCAACTTCACATTCATTTTTCCTGAACTGTAAAAAGTAGTAACAACCTTGATACTAAAGCAATCATGAGTGGACATATCCTAGCTAGCTTCATTATTCAGTCACACTTCTCACTACATACAAGACATAAGTACATAACATCCATCTTCACATAATCATTCTATAAATTTCAAGAAATTTATTATTGGTGAGGGCCTGCCCTATATTTTGTCACAATTAAACTTTTCACTTTATACATTACATGCATTATTGCATCAAGAAAATTTGATAAGCTAACATGCATGCACTTAGGAGCAGTAGAGAATTAAATTACTACATTAAATTAAGGTTGTTTCCCCGATCAAAAGATAAAAATAAAAATAAATCAGATCAGATCTTAAAGTAATTAGGTTTTTGTATCATTAAAACTTGATTAAGGCCTATAAGCATAATCTAATAAGCAAGCAAGAATGATTGCAAGAATTAAAAATATCAATTAGATCTAGGCATATGATTGCATGGGGGGCCTGTGGCAATAGACATTGATGATACATTGATGATGGAGTACCCAGAATGCTATATATATATATATATATATATATATATATATATATATATATATATATATATATATATATATATATATATATATATATATATATATATATATGAAATGTCAAAGTATACCCAAAATATTTTTTAATGGGGAAATTTCATTTCTTGTATAAGGTTGCACCATATTATAGGACACCAAGTCATCTCGATCACTCACGGAGTGTGGATGAAAGGACATGGATATTTTTCCACATTCAATTATTTTTTAAGTCTTAAAGGCCTCGAAAAGGGTGGTTAATTCATAATTAAGTGGATGGAGTATGATTCTCGTATTAAAAAATTACGAATTCGATTATTATCAGCATCCTCTCATTTGAGTCCGTCGCATAGGGTCTTTTTAGTGTGATTTACCCATCATGTATTGTATGTGATTTGTGGTTTATTACACATGAGTGAAATCTACCTAGTGTACACCATCGAGTAATGATGGTCAATACTAGAAAATTCTCACGACGTGTTGAACATGAAATCTTATGGTTACTAAGTCAATTGTATGATCAACTTAACTTTAATTTATAGAGTTAAAATCAAAATCATTTCTTGTTAATGATTTTGTTGGAGAGAGATTAAAAAATATGGTTTTAATAGTCAAAGTATTAGATTTTTTCTTCAAAAATATTACATTTTTCCATATAAGTAATAAATATTTTATCCCTAATTTAGTATTACATTTATTAGTATAAATATTATATTCCATCTAGACTCGACTTGTTTCCGGAACAAAGATCCGTTAGACCGAAAACCATGACGTAAATGGAACGTTATAAAGTTAACATAGAAATGTTGTTGGACCAAAAATAGTTTTTGCTTATGATCAAGTAAAATCGTGTAGATGTGGCTTTTAGAGAGTAGTGGAATTTCATTTGCCTTTTTCCTTTTTTTTTTTCGTTTTTCAATGATCTAATTGGGAAGCATGCAGCCTACCCAAGTACCCACCATGGGCCCTGTAATGAGGATTGAAAAATCATTAAATTGTTTTTATCAAGGTCAAAATACTTGGTCCAATCTAAGACTCTAGTTTGGTATTCATAAATAGATAAATAAGAAAATGTTATTATATTATATAAGTTAAAATGTGTTACGTATTAAAAATTTTAAAAAAGTCTTGGTTAGTAGGCTGGTACGCGTAGCCGGAATCCCAAGGAGGAGCACGTGGTCATCACTGGCCGCCATGCGATCGACCTCGAAACTCTCGTAGCCGACATCCACGTAAGGTCGGTGGACATATCGCAGATTTTTTTAAAAAGTAATAATAATACACGCAACACATATATATAGATAAAAGAAAATCAAAATAAAAGATGTAGTGCGTCAAGCCAACATATAATTAAATTTTATTAATTTTATTTCGATTTCCCAATTTAAGCAATAAATATATAAGCTAATTCACATCTTTCAATACAAAATTAGAAGTTGGTACTTATAAAATGTTATTTTCTTCAATTTCACTTCATCACTGAAAACCTGATTCAAATTTAATCATTTTTTACGAATCAATAAGTTGGGTTTGATTATTTTTGGAAGTAATTGTGTACATGAATAAGTTTGGTTGAGAATTTTTGTATCTTACTATGGATGAGTTATGGTGCGGAGATGTTCTAAGGTTAAAGTAGAGTTAGATCTGAACCGTTGATCAAATCTAGATCAATAACTTAAATCAATTTTATTTATAAAAAAAAAAAACGAGTGTCCTTCATCCATCTCCTTCATGTTTATTCCAAAGATATCATATTACTTTTCTTTTGAATTAGATAATTGAAAACAGCAAAACCTAGACCGGATCATTTTGAACTACTACTGAAAAAACACATGCATTGTTGAGTGAAAAAAATTGTAAAAATGGTGCACCTTAAGAAGGAAAACCACGCACCTTAAGTTTCAACAACTGACGCATCTTAAACACACAAACCACACACCTTAAGAAAGAAAATCAAGTACGCACATAAAGCTTTAGATCGACACACTTAAGTTTCAACAATTGACGCACCTGCTGATTTTTTACCATTATATTGGATAGTCAACCGGCAGGCTAACATATACCGTCAACCAATGAAAAAATTCTATCAACACTTCGATATCAAATTTACGAAGTGCTCACTTTGGTTAACTTTGCTAAAAGCATTATATTTGAGTGCTCAAATATAGTGTTGTATTCCATTTTATCTTGGGAGAGTGACGTTATAACATTCATATCCCCCTTGAAAGGTAGCAAACAAATTTTAAGGAGAGTTTATGTAACACACAAGTACACAACTTAAATTTATTTCTTTGCTGATTATAATTATTTTTTGAAAAAATTGAATCCCATTATTTTATTTTACATTTTTACTTATTCTACAACTATAAGAATTTCATGTAATTTAAATGGCCCAATGCAAAGATAGGTCTAGATTCCGTGTACATTGATGAGATGTTTGGATCAGATGGAAGATGAATATTAACACATGAAAATGCTTACCACCCTACAAACAGGCAAAAAAATTCACGTGTAAAAGGTTTAAAATTCCAAGAAGAAAATAGGCCATTGATTTTCCATTGAATTGAAGATGGCGTCATGATTAATTCCATTTATTCTCTATCATGTCAAGGTGAGATGATTGTGAATTCATCTTTTTGGTTAATTTGATCCGTTATTTGTGCCACAAGCAAAGTTGAAATTTTCTCTGATTATTAGTTTCACATTTTTATGTTGAGGCTAGAATCTTTAGGTAGGACTTTACCCTAGTAGGCTTGCATCATACTATAATATAAATTGTTGCGAAGAATACCTTCGTCATATTTTTGGGGAAAAGGTCAAACTCTTGACCTTTGGTTAAGGATGGATTAGTTCCTTACCGCTCAACTACATCTCAATTTGACAAAATTTAAATATTAATCACATAATATATCGCCTATTTTTTTTTATTTTTTATTTTTTGAATTGGACCTATAACAAACCATAAAGACCACACAATAACCAAAACCAAACAGAACAGAAAAAGTTAATGCCTTTTTCCCCAGTCTTTTTACCATAAAATAAGGTGGATGGAGCTGGATCTCTCCCAAAAAGTTGCTTTCCAAAAAATTCTTGATCGACTAATGAGCTGAGATTACATATCCAACACATTTCAGCCTATCTTTCCATATCTCAAACTTTTTTTTTTTTGTTGAGGTAGGCCATTCAAGGAGACAAGGATAGAAGTAGCTTTATTCTTATTCCTCAATTTCTATATATATTCCTTCATCATCTTCCCCTGTCTCTTTGTGCAAAAGTTCTTACACAGTTACACTAACCCCATGCACTTTCTCATCTCCACCAAATCAACTCCTTTTTGAGCCTTAGCTTCATTGTCCCCTTCTTGCTTCTCTTATAACACCAAAAAGGCCTTCTTCAAAATGCAACATATTTTCTTATTTCATCACTATTGTATTTATGACTTTCTAACTCTAGTGTAGCTGTCTTTTCTTTTCTTTTTTTAATTTTTCGAGAACTAAATTTTATCGTAATCACTTACATCAAATCATAAATTTATGATTGTGAAACTATAATGTCTTTACCCAAAGGTTGGATGAGATGCCGCCAATTTCATTGTCTTGTGGACCGTGGTGCACCCTATAAGGTGTACCATTGACATAAAATTCATTTTAAGTATATTAAATGTTATTTTTTGAAAGTTCACTATTATTAGTGTATTAAAAGTTCATTATTTGACACACTATCTAAAAATGAATATTCAGTACATTAATAATAAATCTCCAATCTCCAATATATTAAAAATGAATATTTATCGGTGGTCCACACTGCAATATGAACCATATGGTGTTTTACCACTCTTGAAGTCTTGTAACCCGTATAAACATGATTAGTCCCTGTGTCTTGAGTAAACTTTTGGTCAAACCAAAAAAATTATAATGCCTTAGGTTGTTTAATGTAGCTTATAACAATAATAAGTTGTACATAGCCTATAACCTAAGCTTGATGGGTTAATAGAGTATATTTGTTCCTCTTATGATTTTGTTACAAAAACCCAAACAAAATATTAGACCCAAGGCCCATTTAAAGAATTGGCTATCTTATGCCCAACTTAAAGAAAGATCCAATTTGTGTTTGTATTTTTAATTTTTTGGGGTGAAAAGTCTCAATACCATCTGCGGGAAACTCCGAACGCAAATAGTCCAAACTCTCGGAAGATGACTGATTCTGTACTAGTGGCAGCAATAAACAAAACAATACTATAGGCAAAAGTAGTTGAATAGAAAGCAGGAACTTGCAAAGGATAGCATTACATTAACCGAAACAACAATGTTGGAGTGGACACTTAGAATCAAGACCCTAATCCTGAGAGTTTTTGGAGTTCAGCATAACGTAGGAACAACCTAAGTAAATTACCTAGTAAAGATCACTCTCCTTGTGGGTGTGAATCACGCAATCTGAAGTTGGGTAAGAAACACAAGTCAAGACATATCCTTCTCCCACTTGGCCGTCATCGAGAAAAGACCCATCAGATTGATCCACAGAGCCCGTCTCGATCTTCCCCGCGCAGGTAGAGCATGCCCCGGCCCTGCAAGAGTATGGCAGTTCAACTCCCGCGCACTCAGCTGAATCCAGGATGTAAGTATCCGCAGGTGCATCAAACTCGTACTCGCCATCTGGACAAACCAGTTTAACCTTATATACCGCTGATGCAGTCACTCGGTAACGGTCAGCTTTCAAGCCAAATGATTTAGAGACCCTCTTTACAGAAGTAATGGATGATGGGCTCTTCACAAATGCACTCTTTGGTTGAGTAAGAGGGGCACTTCTGAACATGCAGGTAGATGGAAGTCTTACAGTCGACATGGTTCACCTGAAAATATGTTTATGCCAATCAAACACAGATAACAATCAGAACGAATACTTTGGTCCAAGTAAAATAGAAAGAGCTGAACATAATGCCATGGTTTAGAATAATCTTTGCTTAGTGACTTGGGGGAATATCACAAAGCATTCTAATATTTGCTTAGTGACTTGGGGGAATATCACAAAGCATTCTTTCACTAGGATGGAGATAGCTAGAAAAAATAAAGGGAAAATTATAATTTATGCCTCTCAAGTATAGGACAATTATAAATGCCACCCGTCAATGCAGTGGTATAAATGTTGCCCCTGAATTGTCAAAATGTGGCCATATATTATTGCACCTCCTAGTCTCCCGAGGGGCGTAATATATGGGGGCAATATATGACCACATTTTGACAATTCAGGGGCAACATTTATATTACTTAGAATTGAAAAAATGACATTCATAATTGGCCTATACTTGAGCAGCATAAATTACAATATTCCCAAACATAAATGCTCAATTGACCAAAACTAATGAAGATTGACACTTTCCATTCTACAATCTAAAGATCACAGAGGAGCATAAGAAAAGCTTCCTCAACAGACCTTGCATTAAATTTGTTGTTTGTGTAAAACACACACATATTTGAGATCAGCCATACATATTCCACTACTCCATTTAGCAGCCTTTAACACCAACTCTGTCATTCTCCTTGTTCTGCACACCAAATACTCAATCTACTGCTAGCTTCACACTACCACTTTGAAATTCATTCGAAGCACATAAACAGGCTAAAAACACTTTCAAATATTCATCCGGGCATTAACAGCGCTGATGCATCATGAATTCGTGATGCTTAAAACCATTAAGATTTCATATTAAACATTCAAGTAAAGTTCCAAACCTCAGCCCACTAGATGGACATTTAAGCAAAGACAGAAGTAGATGGACCATTTCAAGCCTCCAACTACTTTCTATTTCCTTACCATCACTAGCTTAAGCTCAAATGGTATCACTAGGGGTATGCTTTACTCAATCTCTAGTCTATACTAAACCATTCCACCCTTATCAGAAAGAGCCATTACTTGTACCATTAGACTCAAATCCTTTAGAGAGATAAAATCAGAAACATTTAGGAAAGTACAAGACCCATACCAGAAAGAGCCATTAGGTATATGGCTACCACAAGACAAATCTATATACACCAATTCAAGTAGAAACCAAATAGCAACAAGTTCTATTTTAGAATAAATTTCCCAAGCAACATACTTCTTAATTCAAAACAATTCAATAATCCAAAGGCCAGTTTACATCTACATGATAGCAGATAAAAAGATGCATCTTTTGAGCATAACTGCAACAAATCCACACAATTCAAATGGATCTCGAAAGTATCCGACCAGAAGAGTGAATATTGAATAACTAAATCGGGTTGTACCCAAAATCCAACCTTTAATCACAAATCACAAATTCCGCCTCAAATTACTGACGGATCAAACCGCAAAACAACAAAGTTCCAAGAAACCAAACCCAGAAATGACTACGGACCCAAAGGAAGAAGAAAAACAGCACCGCAAGATGCAAGACAGATTCATAAATCAAATAAACCACTTGAAAATAGCATCGGTGCAGAAAAGTAAAGAAAAAAAGTAAAATCTTACCTAAAAAGTTGGATTTTCTTTGGGAATCTTAAGAGTTAAGACCGAACTTCCGAGGGCAGAGTGAGGCGCAAGATGTGGGAAGTCCAAGAGAGAGATTTATAGAGAGTGGGCGAGTGAGTTACTGAGTTATGGCTTTTGGGTTATGTTGAGAGGCGACGAGTTTAGTTCGTGTTGACTGTTGGGTTACACTGTTCCGTGACCTACCGCCCATAGATTCATACATTTCTTTTTTGGTACATGTTATTTTCGTACATTAAAACCTACAACTAATTAGTTACTTGATACATTTTTTTTCGTACATGTTATTTTCATACATTAAAACTTACAGCCGATTATCGATAACATTTCAAACTATTAAACCCGGTGACAGACGACTCTACCTTTGACGAAATCAAAATGATAGAGCAAAAAAGTCTGAGTACAAATAAAAGTATATAAATGAATCGGCACTATCAAAATTTAATTGAATTAGTCATATAAATACAAATATTAGTACAATATATAAAATAAAATTTCACTTAAATAGAAACTCTAAGATCTTCTCAAGTTTATTATTATTATTATTATTATTATTATTATTATTATTTTATTTTATTTCTGTATGGTACCAAAAATGAATATTGTTGCATTGTAGTAAACATAACTTAATTGCCGTACGGCTGCAATAAATTGTACTCAGTATGTGTTTTTCAGTTGAAGACCAAATATATTATACGAGTAATATTGTCACATTTTCTCATTTTTTATTTTAGAAAAAAATGATTTTTTTTCTTCTTAAATTATACAATTAATATAATAGAAAACTATTGTACAAAAGATCTCAAAGTGAGACAAATGCAATAATAATTTAGAACTAAAAATGATTAATTTTAAATTCAAGAATTGAATTTAAACACGAAAATAACTGTAGCAGAAAACCAAAAGTGGGACAATCCAACATGCAATATAATTACGAAATAAGTTACCTAATCTATATTTTATTGGATTGGAGGAGAGAAAAGTACATTAACAAATCATTACTATTTTTATGTTATAAAAATTCAGAATGGGTCACACATCAAAATCAAAACACAAGTAAAACAGCACGACCCAGTTAGCAGAATTCAAGTTTATTACGTCTTTGAACCACTTTTTATACCATCATGGTTCACACAACCCTATGTGAACTATAGTTCAATATGATACCATTTTTTTGTCTATTATCGTTATGATATTTTAATGTTACAATAATGAAACCTGTATGCTGAAAATAAGACTAAAAAACAGATCTCATGAAATAATGTATATTTTTAAATGAACATGAAATCTAATTAAAATGATAATTCAGAACTATTATAATGAAATTAGTGTGTAAAAAACGAAACTAAAAAACATAGCTCATACAATACATATATTATCATATGAACTTGAAGTGTAATTAAAATGAGTAATGAAATTAGTATGTTTGAAAAATTAAACTAATTAAAAAACAAATTTCATGCGGGCAATAACATTGTCAACTAAACGTGAAATGTAATTAAAATAATACTTCAGTATTATTATAATGAAATTAATGTGTAAAAAATGAAACTAAAAAATAGAGTTGAACGTATATTATCAAATAAAATTAAAAAATGATTAAAATAATACAACATTGTTTTACCTCATAATGCATGCTGCTCCATAGTCCACATTAAAATTTGTCTCTTTGAAGTGGGAGGGCTTTCGTGTTTTTCATGTACAACAGAAGAGTGTTGGACAAAACAACGTAACTATAATAGCTGGTCAAAGGGCATCTCGTATTTGGGCACTTAAATGATGATGATTTGGCGGATTAGCAAGTGGAACAATTTTTTAATCTGCAAGTGGGAGCAGCCACTGTCACGTCATTATTTTAACAAACTAAATTAATGCCTTTTAATTTCCCCTTTCATTCTTAATAAAAAATTTTATGATGTTTCAATACGCTTAATTTTACAACCTCGATATATTGAACGAATACTTTTATTTTTATTTCTGATGGATTTAATTAACCCGGGTAGCCCGAATCAATAAACCGATTATAGGGGTGGGTATGACAAGTAAACTGTATTACAATGTAGTATCTGCACAAAGAGACAGCAGGCTCGAACCCACCACCTCCTGTATAAAGGAAAGGGTTTGATGACACTGGACCACAAGGCCCTTGGCATTGTTTTGATAATTTATTTGTTGATAAAAGTGTCAAATAAGTCAATAAATTTATGACTATTAAGTAATTAGGTCACTAAACATAATAAGTGTGTTATCAAATCATAAAATAAGAAAAAATATATGCAACTGAGATAATTTTCTGATTTCTTTTAATAATATAATTTGAGTTAAAAACATTTTAATATTTACTCCCAACTAGTATGACAGAGATAAGAGCAATTCTCAATGCATAGCATGTAATCAATATGATCATATTGTACTGGAAAATATTGATAAAAACAATCAAATTACACATGTTTTGTTTGCACACCTTTTAAGTTTAGTGATTCAGTTGCACGAAAACAAAAAGTTCAATAGTTTATTTAACACATTTTCGTTACGTTCTTTGTTTAATCATTTTGGTTGCTTATACCTAACGCCTAAGGATGAGAAATTTTGGTTGCTTCAGCTGAACTTTTTTTTAGTTGATTATCCATTATTGAATAAAAATTTTAGTTATTTCAATTTTTTTTTTTTTGATATGTTATGACTATCTCATTGATTAAAAATTTCATAGATGACCAACTCAAATAAATAAAGTCAATAAGTTACTCCTGGCTTGTAGAGTCAAATTTAAAATATTGTGATTATCAAATTAAGAATTCAATAACCAACTTGATTATAATTGCTTAAAAAAGAATAATTGTTCATGTGGAACGTGAATTGCCTTATAAGTTGATGAATTATTTAGCTGTCTTAATTGGTAGCCAGTGGCTACTACCAAAAATCCAAAATTATTTAGGTCATTACTCCAAAAACAAGTTGTCAACTTAGTCAAAACTCATATGGTTGTGGCCACTCCCACGCTCCCACTCCTTTTAAAAGCCAAATGATCCTTCAGGTTGTCTAGGAGCCCAAACCAAACAATAATGTATCATCTTAATCATTAACTCGGTGGAAAAGTATTGCCATTTACTCAAATGCACAATCCAAAAGTTCTAAATGTCCACTTTCAATTCCCTAGCTTCTTCTTATTGTTGTTGTTGTTTTTATTTTTTTTTTAAATTTTATTTTAATCTTGCAACTACTACAACTTGGTAAAGAGCCCACCAAAAAAAAAAAAATTGATACAAATAAAAAAAAAAAATCCTCAATCATTAGAATTGCTCTAAAGGAGATATTGGGAGGCTTTGATAGTATCCATCAAGATTAGAGCAGATTGGTCTACCAAATCAATCCTTAGAACCACAACACATCCTAAGATGGCTCATATTATGCTCAAACTGCTCCCCTTGCATGGCCTATTTAAACTTTGTTGGATACAAAGAAAAAGGAAAATAGGTAACCACAAAAACTAAATAAATTTGGATTGAAATACTAGCACAAATAAGTAACTTCACGCATTCAAAGGATGGTCAAATATCCTAATTCCAAGAAGAGAGAAATCACAACAGTATCATAATTCTACTACTAGCTCTAGTTTATACGATAGCAAAAAAAAGGTAGGTTAACAGAGTTAGCGATAACTTACCTTGCAATTCAAGTTAATTGTGCATAGAAAGGGATGTTTGGAACACTGGGCTTCATCTTGCAGGTTGTTAGACATGAGTGGATTCTCATATATATCATCCTTGAAAGATGCATTATATTGCCAAATGATCATTATATTATTGAACTCCCTCCTTGGATAGTGTCTCCACCAACTAACTCTCATTCATCTCCTTAGCTTGTTATTGACAGCCAGCCATGAACCATAGCTGTTGATATTCTGTGAGAGGTCCAAAATAAATGCTGCTATCTAATCTTAGCATTTTGTCCCACATATATATTTGTTATGGCTATTGGAAATTGGAATTTCCTTCAAGCGACGTCGTTTGCTTCTCAATAATGGATTCCTTATTTGCTAAACGACGTCGTGTTTCGTTCTCAGGGTCTTGACAGGATTTTACCCACCCAAATTCATATTTATATTTATCAAATTAATTTACTCCATTATAAATAAATCAAATAAAACACATTTGGTTAAAATTATATTTTCTTCAAGGCGGCAGTGTGAGGTTCGAATTACATAAATGAAAAAAAAAAAAAAAAAGGAAGATCCATTGGATCCCTTATGGTCTGACATGTGAGCTATAGTGACTCTAGGAGCAAGGTCCTGTGAAATTAGAATTAATTTGGCAAAGTTGGAATCACCTAAGTATAAAAAAGTATTTTCTTTTATGAAAATAATTAGTAATTATAGTCTTGTGATCAAGTTGACATACAAATGGTTTACTTCTAGAGCATAGGTTTGGAGTTTGAAATTTTGAAACCCATATCAGTATCTAAGATAATTTGGAATCAATTTTAGGATCAAATGCCAGAATTGGATCAGTTAACAATGTTCAAAAGCTCTTCTCTTTCCATTCTGAGCTCTTGAAACAGTTGGAATCACTGCCTGCTACACTTGTATCAGAGTTCAATTCCCAGAAATCATTTTTGAAGACAAGAAGAATGAATAAATATGAGTTAATTGCCCAAGTTTGGCATGTACAATGGAGAATCTTCACCAAGCAAAAGAGATCTCAAGATTGCTTCACATACTGCATTATCATACACCAGCATATGCCCTCCCTGTGGAACTTCATGATACTGAATCCATGGCAGCCTTTTCCACATATATCTTTGTAATTCTACAGGCACAACCTTGTCCATGTAGCCTTGCCAGAGATGAACCGAGCACTCGCTCTGAGGGTGTGGATTGCTCAGCTCTAGGGGATCGAAATCCCACTTGCTAAACGCCACTATAAAGTCCTGGCGAAGAGAGTCAAACACGCTTCGATTCCTCAATCCATCCTATAAGAGGAAGTAAAAGGTCACTACTGTTAGGATGCTATAGCCAGTAACGAAGGCACAACTTTATTTCTTTATACCATCATATTTTCGAGAGGCAAGGTACTGGATTCTGCCCAACAATCCCCTAGCCACCTGGTGCTGAACTTGGCCCTTCATACAATAATTGCAAACTTGGTGTGTGTGTGTGTGTATGTGCACGTGTGTTTTTCTTTTCGTTTTTCACCGAGAAATGCAGAACCTATTTTATGTCATTTTGACTTCAAAATGCAACAGAAATGCAGAACTAAGTTACCTGAGTGAACAATTGATATCCCGGTGTATTCTTCAAGACATCCAAGTCTTTGTCGCAAAAAAATGCAGGGTTTTTATCAAGAACAGTGGCCGAAGGGAATAAATTCTGCGTCAACCACCAGTGTAACAATCCTGGAGTGTACCGCGTTACCCAAATTGCCCACTGGCATAGTTGTTTTCGGTAATCATCCTTTATCAAAGCATCCGGAAGTGATTGCCATTTGTAATTGATGAAAGGGACAACTAGCGCTACACCTGCAAGCCTGCAGGCTCACATTACAGAAGGTGAAACGATTTACACTTGAAACGGGATTCAGAAAATCAGAAATGCAAAGAAGTTAAAGATCTTAAGTTCGTAGTTCCACCTGTTTGGGATGCGCTTGAGGCAACTCCAGGCCGGGTAGCATCCTAGCGAGACACCTATTACATAGTACTTCGATCCTAACTCCATCAGATCAGCTAGCTCTTCGATATCAGAAGCTTCACTCTTTAACGAGCGCTTTGGATTTGGATCACTCTCTCCATATCCCGCTCGATCATATATCAAGAGGTATACCCCCAATTCCTCAAGCAGTTCCTGGAGAACTAAAGCAATATCAGAACATTCCATGTGAAGCTGCACAAACCAATCAGTGGAAGTGGAACCCTAACACAACTGAAAAAAGAAACACAAAGTTCCTACAATAACTAGTAGAATCAGAAAAACAAAATGCAGGACCACATTGATGAAACTTCACCTCATGATCAGTTGATATGCCAAAGTCCAAACATTAGTAAATGCATTGCTAATTTTAGTACTTTTCTTGCTTCCAGGCTAATTACTATGATTTGCAATTTGCAAAAACAGATTTGCAGTCTGGGTAGTACCAGATAAAGATTATCACTTTCAGATCAATTAATTACCTACCAGTTTATATTCATCAAATATGAAATCCTAACACTCAAATATAAAACCTTTACCCCTTATACTAAAATCAGAAATTAATCTATAAATTAGAAATTAAATCAGAATGAAAAGTTTGGAAGTAGAGAGAGAGAGAGAGTGAAGTACATCAGAAGCCATAAAGCTCATTTCTTTGGAGCTGCCAAAGCCATGGACTATGATGATTCTGTAATTGGATTTGTTCTTGGGCACTCCTCTTTCTCTGTAAGCCAGGCACCTCCCATCACTGAGTCGAACACTGGGCGAAGTGTCAACAGATTGCGCCGCCGCATTGGGCTCTAATTTCTCAGTCAGAGAAGGCTCTGCCACCTGATCACCACAGCCGAAGCAACTCATCATCAGAGCAAGAATGCTCCTGAAAACCATTCTCTGAAAACAAAACAAAAAGGAAAAAAAAGACACAGACATCAAGATTCAAGCGAATGGTCTACGCAGAGTTCAAACCATGGAAACAGAGGTGTCCCACTTACCAATCACAAGCAATTAAAGGGATTGTTCTTGGGCGTTTATATGTAGGCAGGAAAGAAGATGACAGATTGGCAGAAGAGGCTATACAAGCCTTTGACCTATCCAGTGACGCAACTTGAAATCTTGAATTGCAGACAATGACAACTGGGTTTTTGGTTCTTCAATATTTGAGTTTGTTTCGCACGAGAGCACATGGTGTTTCCCACACAGATAATTACTCAGTATTATTTTTTTTTTGGGGGGTACAATTGAATTGGTTTCAAGAAATTATTATTGTCTTTAAAGATTTATTAAAAAATATTTGCCCCTCGCCGCCCCAACAAGATCTCAGCCCTCTATTAGGTAAGAGGACCAGCGGTGAGTGCCCATAAGGAGCCAAGGCTCAATCCTACATTTCCCAATCTACCACTAAGAAATTAACTGAACTACCCGTGAAGACAAAATAAATATTGTAAAAGAAAAAACTATTTTATCCTTATATATTTAGATAGATTAGAAGTAATGTACTATTGGTTATAAAAGTATTTTATTCTTTTCCAATTATTACAAATTTCTTCAACTATTACACTACAAGTAGACACTTAAACTAATTATGTTTGTGTTAATTAGAATCTCGACAGTGTTTAAGTTTTACTTTGTCATTTCATTCACACTACAATGGGTAATTTTTTTTTTTATTTGGAGATATTGTAATTTACTTAATTTGCTATTATTAAAGCACTAAATTTATTTTGTATTGAAATTTGAGTTAAAATAACTATAATATAAAAAATAAATGTGTATAATAACTGTATTAGTATATTCATTGACTTAAAATATTGTAATTGGATTAGTTATTCTTCAAATAAAAAACAAAAGTAAATATATAAATAAAAGGGTTGGTAATAATCTATTAATATAGTACCATATTAAGTAAAAGTGCTATATTAAGTAAAAATATTATTATATATAAAGGCTATTATCTTATGACCTGGCATATCTTTTTAAATGTGAATGCAATTATTTAATTCCTTCTTGTTTTCTTGGAAAATATTATCATCCAGACTACTCAGATAACGTGAAGCATATTTTCATTTTTTTTTTTTTGAAATATATATTTTAATAATTGATTTTTTGGGTGGAGGTGGGGTGGGTTGGGGTTGGGGGTAGAAACATTATAACTTTAGGTAATTTATTAATTAAGTAATATAATCCTTTTTCAAAAAAAAATGTAATATAATCCTTCAAAGAATCAAGCAGCTCAACAGCCTATCAGTGTGACTGGGCCAAGGAGTCAATAATTGGTACAAAAGTGTGGCACTTAATAATAAAATACTATCAAAATTGTTTATAACTCAATGATATATATGTGACTCTCTGAAAAATTATATTATAATAGAATTAATAGTAACAAATAATAAAATAATGCATGCCTATTCATTTGAATATATTTTATGCTTCTGGCACCCAACCCATTTTTGTCAATAATGCAATAAAGCCTTTTTCTCTGGCATATGGACTGACAAGAAATTGATGACAGAAAATGTTTGTAAATTTTGGAGTGTTCCACAATTAGCATATGCCATATTATATTATTTATTTTGATTACGAAGTGATATTAACTGTTTATAAAAAAAAATTAATAAAATAATTTTAAAAATGTGTATATTTTATTATTTTAAATTTTGAATATCAATTACATAAAAATTTAAGTATAAAAAGTAAAAAAAAAATGTAATACTTTTATTTTTGATATAAAAGTATTATATTTTCCTTTATAAATGCAACATTACTTATAAGGAAAAATATAATATTTTCTAATAAAAAAGTAATACTTTTATATCAACATATAAAAATATTACATTTGTCATCAAAATATTATATTTGCTAGTATAAATATTACATTTACATATTGGCTTGACTCGAATCGACCCATCTCACCAATAAGATTCCGTGACACAAAGTGTGACCCCTTTTCTAATTTCTTTCATTGTAATTAGGACATTTTAGTCTTTCCTACAAAGAATATTCCGGCATGAAAGAATCATAGACATGTTTTATACTTCAACCAAAGAATATTCTTTGTAACATTATTTTCTCAGAGGGAACATTTGGGTCCGAAATGGATAGTGTGATCGATCTCTGCCTTTTTCAAAGCTCTAAATTATTGCCTCAAATAATTTGTTTAATTTACTTTAATGAAATTACTGGAATTTACAAAAAAGTATACCTGAAGTGCAAGAAAGTTGAAATCTTTGGAGCTGTGAAACACATTTACCAGACTCTTCCCTTTAGACTTGGACTCATCTTTCGCCAAACATCTTTCTGGGCATGCTTTATATCGTCCATCCGCCGCCCTGATCTTACTTGCCGAACCACTCGCCGCCAGCTTTCGCCGGAAATTCTTCAGAGCGCCGGAAATTGACATCACAATGCTCTAAGCAAAACTAAAATTGACTCTCTAAACTTTCAATATGCAAAACAACCGTGAAGAGTTCTTCTCTTTTCAGCCAAAACACAACATAATATAAATCCTCAAAGAATTCGAATATTCTTGTTTTATGTTCCGTGTATTAAGGTTCTTAATTAGTTCTTACGGCACAGCAATTTCTAATTTCACAATATATATATTCGTTGATAACCCAAGTTTTCAACTTTGTCAAACTCTAACCCCATGAACGAACCGATCTCGCACTCATGAGTCATGAATAGGTAAATCAAGTCAATTTTGTTTTAAAATTCAAGACTAAATTTTACACTTTTATGTACAAAGAATTCAATTCAAACCCAACACTCAAGTTTATAGGATTCTGTTCCTAAATTCATTATAGGGATAAATTGTAAGACGCGCAATCAACCTAGCTATTGATTAGACATTAGTCTTCATACATGCATAATAAATTCAATTCAGGCCTTCCATTATCCTGAACATTTTCTTGATCAAATATGAAAATACTACATGAATGAAGTTTGGGAGCAAAGTATGAAACACTATGCTAAATTTGGGGACTTCAAGACTTTATTTATCCTGAAAAAGTAATCATAATAATATAAGGGTCAAACATAAATACTACCGAGCAATCTATATGTAAGAGCTTCCCATTACTTGATACTAATTATTCTAGTGCTATTAAGCACACATTATTAATCAAATATCTGATCCATTTAATACACTGAGAGAGATGGGATGGTCTCACACAAATTTTTGTCTATTGTTTAAAATGAGTTGTTGGACAAGCAAAGCTCCGACAGCAGCGCCGCCGTGTTGTCTATCCCTTGTTTTCCCTTCATTTTCATCTGCACATTCACTTCCCTCACTTTAGCTCTCATCTCTTCCCCGGCCTTCTCCGCCACCACGCTCTTAACCGCTTTGGCTATATCTTCCCCGTAAAGCCGGCCATCATCATCCCTCATCACCTCCGTGGCGATGCCCAGCTCCACCGCCATCCTGGCGCTCACAAACTGCTCCGAGTGCATGGGAATGGCTATTATCGGAACTCCAAAATGTATGCTCTCCAGAAAAGAGTTCCATCCACACTGCATCACGAACCCACCAATACTTGGGTGCCCAAGAATTTTGGCCTGAGGTGCCCATTTTTCCACTATTATCCCTCTCCCCTTCACTCTCTCCAAAAACCCTTTTGGCAGTGCCTCCTCGACGGGAGTCTCCTCCCCCGCCGGAAACCTAATTACCCATATAAAATTGGCGCTGCTAATAAGCTCTAGTCCTTTAGCTATTTCTTGAATCTCCTCCCTAGTCAAGTAGTACTCGCTCCCAAATGAAAGGTATAGCGTTGAGTGTTTTTGTTTTCCGTCTAGCCATTTCATGATCTCACCATCTTTCTCCTTCTCCGCGGCAGCCTCCTTTTCCTGTACTCGAATGAGCGAGCCTATGGGTACGGTGGTTTTGCCGAGAACGGCGGAGAGGTGGTCAATGTACTTCCCCTCTATTTCCCTGCTAGTGTTGATCAAACAGATTTTAGTGGACAGCTCCATGGCCCTTAGAATGGCGATTCTTTCGTCCAGGTCGACGTTTTTGTAGTTTTTCCTCAGATTGTTGAGCTCGTGTGGCCTCATGCAGATCGCCGGAAAAGGGAAGCCGCTGGTTGTCCGGTGGCGGAGCAAGTAGTGAGCGAAGGCCATGGAGGCTGCCCCTCCTATGCCGTAGCAGACGGCGGGGATTTTCCGGGATGCGGCGGCCTCCGCCGCCCAGGGCTGGAAGATATCGTAGATGAGCAAGTCAGGTTTGATTTGGTCGAGGATGTCGCAGAAGCTTGGGCTGGCCATTCTGAATGCCTTGCAGAGCGTGAGAATGAGGTGGCGAGGGAGATCTTTTGTGGTGTGGCGGCTCGGAGGAAGAAGCTCCGGGAATTCGCCGGCGGGGAGATGGATTTCCACAGTGTGGATTTTGTCATAGTGAAAGGAAGAAGAGGTTTTAACGGAAGAGAGGAGTATAGGAGTGGAACAAAAATGGATGTCGAAGTTTCGGTGGTGGAGCTCATTGGCCAGTTCCAGGTAAGGGACGAGGTGGCCATGAGCTAACCATGGCAACATTAGAACACGAAAACGACGATCCTGCGTTTGTTTCTTTCCCCCCATCAATACTCACTCGATCACTCGTTGTTGTTAGAAGAAGCTTCAGTTTCGCCAAACACCTTGTGCTCAGATAGCACTTCTGAAGAGCTGCTCCAGGAAAAGTCACAGGATCGAACTCTTGTACTGGAATATTGATTCTTTAGACTGCAACAAATAAAGAAAGTATAGAACAGATACTAGCTACCTTCTAATAAAAACTTCAGTTTCTCCTTTGCCAAGTGTGTTTTGGGTAAAGTAAGAAAGATGGTGAAGTTGCAATCTGGGGAAGCTCTCTGATCTGCCCCTTTTATTGTGATACATGCATGCATGCATTTATGTAGTTCTTATTATATATATCATAGCATATTATAAAAGGAAAGGCTTGCTTGCAGCTTAAGGTGTGGCTCAATTCCTGTTAAAAATATTGGAGGTTTGAATTTGAGTTCACTCTTTAAGCATAGAAGGAGTACAAGTGTTAAATTTTCTCAATTTATCTTATGAATTTCAGACTGGTTCACAAGATTAATTAAAGATATCATCAGACAAAACCGAATCTCAAAACCTAGGTTATAAAAGAAGAAGAAGAATGGTACTTGATTTGGATCTAAACTTATTCAAGTACATGAGATCTATCAGCAGTTTCAAAAACTAATAAAAATAATAAAAATAAATCAAGTTGATATAAATAAATATTTGACTTACTGACACAAACTAGCCCGAGATCCGAGACTCAAATAACCTCCAACCTAGCTGTAAATCAATTAATCTTGCATGCATATGTGCCATTTATTTTGCATCTACGCCGCATTTAATAGACTAGTACGGAGTATCAATTATTGAGCACACTACTCAGGATAGCCTAAATAATTTAGGGACTATATATTATAACTATGCATAAGATAATAGAGAAAATGAGTGAAATGAAAGTGAAGAGTCATAGTACTGTGTAAGACTATAAGAGCACCTTATCAGTGCATCTTTTGGAGTTCTTAGTATAGTGAACAATGCCATGTAGGAAAGATAAAGTAAGAGAGAGAAAGTTTGAAAGCATCTGCAAGGGAAGGAGAAATTTCAGAAATGTGGACAAGAAAAACACAATCAGCAAGAAAACAAAAACCACAAGCAAAACACCAAAGGAAAAGTGGGTGATTAAAGCTGCAAGCCCAACCCCAAAACAAAGACAAAACGTTGGTGGCAAAGCAAAAAGCCCACCCAAAAAAGCACACACAACCCCAAGCTTTTTTTTTTTTTTTTTTTTTGTAACAACACAACCCCAAGCTTACCCAACTCCACTACGAAATAAAATACATTTTATTTTGAAAATGTAGCTTTCTGGAGAAGGAGGAGGAAAGCCGGAGAAGGGGACGGTGGCGGAAGGGAAGTCGACAGAGGGGAAGGGAAAGAGGGCGGCGGCGACAGTGGAGGAAACCGAGATGTGGTGGTAGGCGAGAACGAGCAAACATGTTAATTAATACGGAGTATATATTTCTTTTGAGAAATACTTTTTAAAGAATTTTTTTTAATATATGTTTTTAAGAATTTAATTGATAAGAAAGTCATATGAGAAGCAAAACCAGAGGTGCTATTAGAAATACAAACTACTGGGAGAAGAAGAAGAAAAACGATGACAGTACACATTGTTGAATCTGAAAATAAGAAAGGCACGACATACGAATTATATTATTGTTTACGATGAGTTCTTAGACAAGCAAAGCTCCGACAGCAGCGCCGCCGTGTAGTCTATCCCTTGTTTTCCCTTCATTTTCATCTGCGCATTCACTTCCCTCACTTTAGCTCTCATCTCTTCCCCGGCCTTCTCCGTCACCACGCTCTTTACCGCTTTGCCTATATCTTCTCCGTAAAGCCGGCCATCATCATCCCTCATCACCTCCGTGGCGATGCCCAGCTCCACCGCCATCCTGGCGCTGATAAACTGCTCGGAGTGCATGGGAATGGCTATCATCGGAACTCCAAAGTGTATGCTTTCTAGAAAAGAGTTCCATCCACACTGCATCACGAATCCACCCACACTTGGGTGGCTAAGAATCTTGATCTGAGGTGCCCATTTTTCCACTATTATCCCTCTGCCTTTCACTCTCTCCAAGAACCCCTTTGGCAGTGCCTCCACTAGGGGAGTCTCCGCCCCCGCCGGAGACCTAATTACCCATATAAAATTGGCACTGCTAATTAGCTCTAGTCCTTTAGCTATTTCTTGAATCTCCTCCCTACTCAAGTAGTACTCGCTCCCAAATGAAAGGTATAGTGTTGAGTGTTTTTCCTTTCCATCTAGCCATCTCATAATCTCATCATCCGAATCCGAATCCTTGCCGCCGCCCTTGTTTTCCTGCACTCGGATGAGTGAGCCAATGGGCAGGGCGGTTTTGCCGAGCTTCTCAGAGATGTAGTCGATGTACTTCCCTTCAATTTCCCTGCTAGTGTTGATCAAACAGAGTTTGGTGGACATCTCCAAGGCCCTTGGGATGGCGGTTCTGTCAACGGGGTCTATGTTTTCCGCGCTTTTACTCAGATTCTTGAGCTCGTGTGGCTTCATACAGACGGCCGGAAAAGGGAACCCGTCGATTGTTCGTTTGTGCAAGAAGTGGTAGACGAAGGCATACGAGGCAGCCCCAGTAATGGCGTAGAAGACGGCGGGGATGTTCCGCGTTGCGGCGGCCTCCGCCGCCCAGGGCTGGAAGGAATCATAGATGAGCAAGTCGGGTTTGATTTGGTCGAGGATGTCGCAGAAGCTTGGGCTGGCCAATCTGAATTCCTTGCAGAGGGGGAAAATGAGGTGGCGAGGGAGATCTTTTGTGGTGTGACGGCTTGGAGAAAGAAGCTCCGGGAAATCTCCGGTGGGGTTCAGGTGGATTTCCACCGTATGGATTTTATCAGAGTTAAAGGAAGAAGAGGATTTAGCAGAAGAGATGACAACAGGGGTAGAACACAAATATATATCAAAGTTGCGGTCGTGGAGCTCATTGGCAAGTTCCAAGAAGGGGACAAGGTGACCATGAGCCAGCCATGGCAACATTAGAAGACGAAAACGACCAGGCATTGAATCTTCGGTTTCTCCGACGATTCCGTATTTTGTGTGGTGATGAATTGATGCCCCAATCTTGTGGAGCTCTCTACCCTTTTTATTGGTGTTTATTCGCTAGATAATGCTGCGGGCATGCCTTTGAATTTTATACAATTTATAGTACGCAGTGTTTCTCACATTGCCACATATTTATATTGGAAACTTTATTTTATAATGATGCATGGAAAATACCATGTCTAGATCAGATCAGAGCAAATTTTGTTTGTCTAGATAAATCGTAATATTGAACCTGGTCCTCAAATGGTAAACATCAATATGTTACTAGAATATATAACCCAAATGATTAATATACAAACTCTCTAATATTAAGCTGCATTCCCTACCTCTGTTGTCATCAAATTGTTCATAGTATAATGGGAGAACATATAAACATAAATTGACTTATATATGACTGGTTCAAAGAGATAGACAGTAAGGGCTCGTTTGGTTCGCGGAAAATATTTGAAGGGAAGTGGAAGTGAAATTCCGTGGAAAAGTAGTTACCAGGAAGATATATTCTGTTGTTTGGTTGTTGGAAAAGAAGTTGCTGGGAAGATAAATTCTGTTGTTTGGTTGGGTTTAGAATAGTTAAGAATAATAGGTAAAAAGACTTATATACCCTTATTATTATTATTATTATTATTATTATTATTGTTATTATTATTATTATTAACCTAAACCAAAACCATATTATTATTATTATTATTATTATTATTATTATTATTATTATTAACCTAAACCAAAACCAGTAAACCACGTCCACAACCTCATTATTCTTATTTCAATTTGGGGGCCCATTAGGTTTCTTCTTCTTTCACTCATTCCCTGGTCGCAGCAGTCAACAGAGCAGAGACCGAGGGCAGAGGCGGAGGAGCAGCGGACTCGCGGCGAGGCGGAGGCGCGGCGTCGCGGTAGAGGTGCGGTATCGCGGCGGAGGTCCAAACTCGACGGCAAGACACAAGGCGGCGACTGGCGAGCTGGAGGAGATCCATCGTCACAGGGAGAAAAATCAGAAGAAACGGGAGGAGGAAGAAGGAAAATAGAAGGGTAAAATAGTCTTGATAAACCTATTTTTCTTCCCAAAAGCACTGGAAACAAAATCCCAGGGTATAGCTCGGATTTCATTTTCCTCAAAAATGAAGAATTGGAGTTCCAATGGAAAACAAATTCCAGTGAACCAAACATGGGAAAGGAGCAATATCTTTGATTTGGAGGAACCTACTTCCCATGGAAAACCAGTTCCAGCGAACCAAACATGCCCTAAGAGGGACTTCGGCAGAAAGCTTTCATAAGCATTGTAGCATTAAATGAAAAGAAGTCAGACCACTGTATTGGAACACTGGTCTCATGAAATTTGAAATGACCTATAAGTAACATAATTTATTAAAAGTGTAAAAATTATAAACAAATAAACACTTATAAGATGTAAATCTAAGCAAATCTAACTTCGAAATCTAAGGAGAAGTCCGTGAGGGGAAAGCTGCAATTTAAGTTCAGAGTAGGCCCGTCACGAGACAGCAATGGAGGACTGCGCCACGCCCGGTGTCACATCGTGACACTGTGATCAGCAGCCTGAAAATTCACTGGAACATTATATTTATATTGGAAACTTTGTTTTATAATGGTGGAAGATACCATGTCATTTTATATATTGCAATCTAAATTATGAAATATATATATTTCTATAAATCAATAATATAACTTATTAGTAAAAATAATGTGCACAACCTATTATCAATTATCAATTAATACAATTCGCTATTCATCACTATTATTTCATAGCCAAAATGAAAAATAAAAAGAATATAAATCGTGTACTCCACTAGTTGGCCAATGGACGAGCATGGTACGTGACCAAATAGTAAAATGCATGCAGTGTAAATCTCGTGGTTGTTTTTTTCAATGATGACGCATATAAAATTACACATACGATTCACAATGCGAAGTACTATATGTTTTTAAATATAGTACGGATTACATTTTTTTTTTTTCCTTCAACTAATGTGATAAATTTTCTTTGAAGCCGTAAAATTATATATTGATAAAATAATTCAATTCTTTGCGCCTTGTGACTATACAAGTTACTAACAAATCATTCATAAAGTTGATATTTTTATACTCCATACTAAAATTTGAGAAATTACTTCAGTTTTTCTTTTAATTTGATCCAGGAAAAATGTTAATTGACTCCCATTCACATAAGATTTCATAAAAATGTCATATGTGAATTGACTTAAGTATGTAATATGCGTTTGGTTCGAACGTGAAAATCAGAATCAAATACTAAGTAATTGAAATAGATTTTGTGGATGTATTTTACATGTTTGGTAGTATGATGGAATTCAAATGATTACCAATATTGATGTTTGGTTACGTATGATCCTATAATTGAAATAAAAGTTTTAAAAATAAAAAAGAAAAAAAAAGGCAATTAATCTTTAGAGTGACGATGAAGTGAGCAGGTAGAGCAGTGAGGAAGTCGATGAATTGAAGTCAGGAGGCAACAAAATAAGGAGGCAATGAAATAAAGAGGGATAAGACTCAATTAATTGAATGATATCTTATTTGAATTAGGTAGTGTTTTGTAAGGGTAACCAAATCTTATTATACCTATGTTTTAAAATGTTGTAAACCAAACAATGTGTGTATGACTTTCATTATCATTCCTTGTGCCTAATATAACCCTATAAACCAAACACGCCTTAAATGTGGTTTTGGATTAGGGAAACCCTTATATTGTGGACTAGGGTCCACAGTGCAATGCGGACCCTGATCCAATACATAGAATTTGATTTCATAATGTTGATAAGTGTTTATTTGTCTATATTTTTTCCCCTTTAATTATATATTTTGTTTGCTAATCATTCCAAGTTTCACGAGGATTAATGCTTATTTGTGTTATTATGCAAGGAGTATGAGTTGCAAAGCTTTGGAAGCAAAGATGAGTATTTTCATGTATTTTGGATGCATTTGGAGTCAATGAGAGCCAACAATGAAGCTATGGAGATTTATGCAACACTTCTAAGAATATATGAGAGGAAATTATGTTAGCGAATAGTTGTATTAATGACGGGATTCTTTGTCACATAAAGAACACTTTAGCGACGGTAAATATACATACTATCACTATATGCTCACTAGTGACGGTATCATATCTCGTCATAAATTATTTTTTATCATCGGAAGATATAACGCCGGGTCACGACGGCAAATTTTTCGTCATTAAAAGTCTTTTATGATGGTTTTTGAACTTGACGATTTTACCTCTCACGGATAGACAATTTTCTTGTAGTGTTAGTCACGACATGTGTCAACTTTGATGTGACTTATCCATAAGGACGGCCCAGGTGGTAAGAGTGCTCTACCTACAGCCGAGAAGTTGGAGGTTCGATCCTCAAACCCGTGGGTTTGAGCCGGTTAATCTAGGTTGGTTTACCTTCTTGTGATCCTTTGCCGGTTAGGGTCACGGGCGAGGAGAAAACCTCGTTAAAAGAACTTTGATATGACTTGGGTTAGCCAGGTAGGTCGGCGCTCGACCTTGGAGCTCGGAGCTCGGGAAACACATATAAGAGGTTGGACTAGTTCAATACACATGGTATACGTTCTGTATGACTATATGTGACATCAACTTACTTGGTTATATAGTCACGTTGAATCTACTTAATTTCAATCCATGAAAAAAATCTTCCCACCATTAACCTAGCAACATCAATTATATAACTGATATTAATAAGCAATTTGTTTTTGTTATTTTTTTTTACAAAATCGGATATCTAGTGTCATGAAAATGCTTAAACGAATTAAATGTGTTAATTAATTTTTTCTGTAAAATTATTTCCATTAAATATATTCTCAAAAATACTTTTCTAAGAATTTAATTGATGGAAAATAATAAAAAGGAATAAGGTTCAAATTGGTCACTGAACGAAAAAATATGCAATTAGGCCACTTAATACTACAAATGCATATAATTTAACCTGATAGCACGTTACCTTCTATTTCATCAGGTTGCTTGCTTACCTGGATGGTGATGTGGCATTTTAAAATAATTTTTTAATATTAAATATAAAAAATTAAAAATTAAAAATATTAATTTTAAATATTATTTATTAATTGAAAGTGTTAGTAGCACATTTTTTTTTGTTCAAGACCTAATTGCACTTTCAGGTTACGTCCAGTGATCAATTTGAACCTTATTGAAAATAAAAATCATCATATTGTATTGTAGGGACAAGCAAAAGCTAGAGTTGCAATTAGAAATACGTACTATACCCTCCAATTCCAAAGAGACTGCGTAAAAAACGATGACAGTACACATTATTGAATCTGAAAAAAAAAAAATGAAACGCACGTCGTACGGATTATATTATTGTTTACGATGAGTTGTTGGACAAGCAAAGCTCCGACAGCAGCGCCGCCGTGTTGTCGATCGCTTGTTTTCCCTTCATTTTCATCTGTTCATTCACTTCCCTCACTTTAGCTCTCATCTCTTCCCCGGCCTTCTCCGCCACCACGCTCTTTACCGCTTTGCCTATGTCTTCTGCGTGAAGCCGGCCGTCTTCATCCCTCAAGACCTCCGTGGCGATGCCCAGCTCCACCGCCATCCTGGCCGTGACGAACTGCTCGGAGTGCATGGGTATGGCTATTAATGGAATTCCAAAGTGTATGCTCTCTAGAAAAGAGTTCCATCCACACTGCATTACGAATCCACCCACACTTGAGTGGCTAAGAATCTTGATCTGAGGTGCCCATTTTTCCACTATTATCCCTCTGCCTTTCACTCTCTCTAAGAACCCCTTTGGCAGTGCCTCCTCTAGGGGAGTCTCCTCCCCCGCCGGAAACCTAATCACCCATATAAAATTAGCGCCGCTGAGCTCTAGTCCTTTAGCTACTTGTTGAATCTCCTCCCTAGTCAAGTAGTACTCGCTCCCGAATGAAAGGTATAGTGTTGAGTGTTTTTGTTTTCCGTCTAGCCATTTCATGATCTCACTATCCTCCTTGTCGCCCTTCTTTTCGTGCTCTCGGATGAGTGAGCCAATGGGCACGGCGGTTTTGCCGAGCTTCTCAGAGATGTAGTCGATGTACTTCCCCTCGATATCCCTGCTAGTGTTGATCAAACAGATTTTGGTGGACACCTCCAAGGCCCTTGGGATGGCGGTTCTGTCAACGGGGTCTATGTTTTCCGCGCTTTTACTCAGATTCTTGAGCTCGTGTGGCTTCATACAGACGGCCGGAAAAGGGAAGCCGTGGATTGATCCTTTGTGCAAGAAGTGGTGGGTGAAGGCAATCGAGGCGGCCCCAGTGATGCCGTAGTAGACGGCGGGGATTTTCCGCGTTGCGGCGGCCTCCGCCGCCCAGGGCTGGAAGAGATCATAGATGAGCAAATCAGGTTTGATTTGGTCGAGGATGTCGCAGAAGCTCGGGCTGGCCATTCTGAATGCCTTGCAGAGGGGGAAAATGAGGTGGCGCGGGAGATCTTTTGTGGTGTGGCGGCTTGGAGAAAGAAGCTCCGGGAAATCCCCGGTGGGGTTCAGGTGGATTTCCACCGTATGGATTTTGTCAGAGTTAAAGGAAGAAGAGGATTTAGCAGAAGAGATGACAACAGGGGTAGAACACAAATATATGTCGAAGTTGCGGTCGTGGAGCTCATTGGCAAGTTCCATGTAGGGGACAAGGTGGCCGTGAGCCAGCCATGGCAACATTACAACACGAAAACGACGATCAGGCATTGCTACACCAATTATTGAAGCCTCGGTTTCTCCGACGATCCGGCCCGGCCTTCAACAATCGTATTTTGTGTGGTACGGTGATAATGTCCCAAATCTTGTGGAGCTCTCTACCCTTTTTATTGGTGATTCTCTTCGCTAGATACTACATGCCCTTGAATTTTATAGGACGCAGTGTTTATCACATTGTCACATATTTATATTGGAAACTTTAATTTTATAATGGTAGAAGATACCATGTCTAGATCACAGCAAATTTTGTTTGATTAGACAAGTGGCACCAAGTTGTACTCTCATATAGAAGGTATTGGATTTGAGTTCCACCGGAGGTTATATTGACTCTTTGCGCTTTAATAATTTGAGAAAATAATTATGAATAGATACTGCAAATGTGCACAACCTATTATCAATTATCAATTAGTATTATTGAATAGCGAATTGAATTTTAATTGATAATTGATAATAGGTTGTCCACATTATTTTTACTAACAAGTTGTAGACATGACCAATGGACGAGCGTGGTACATGACTAAATAGCAAAATGCAGTGTAAACCTCGTGGTTGTTTTTTCCAATGATGACGAATATAAAATTACACGTACGATTCACAATGCGAAGTATATGTTTTAAATATATTACGGATTACATTTTTTTCCTATATAACTAATGTGATAAATTTTCTTTAAAGCCTTACAATTATTGATAAAATAATTTAATATCGCCTCCGAGGCTTGAACCGACCCCTTCTATTGTGGAGTGCAACCGAGTGTCACTAGACTACAAAGTCTTGTCAATTATTATTATTATTATTATTATTATTATTATTTAATATATTAGATTTATTTTTATATAGATAAAAAAAAGGACTAATTATATTGTAGAAAAGAATTTTTTAAGGTGATGTACTTTGATAAAACTTAACACAAAATTGCGATGACGATAAGTTTGACTTTAAATGCTAGCTTCTTCAATTTCTTGTTATTATATGGTTATAACAAATTAAAACATAGAAAGTAACGATAAGATAAATAGGATTGAAGAAGGTAGGTTCTCTATCCCGGTAAAAAATAGTCTCATCACCACTTGATATTTTCCAAGTGTACTATATTTGATTCGAGATGGATATTTCCAATCATTTCTTATGATTCAAATTCCAACTACTACTTTAGATACGCCATTCATTTTGATCCAAATAGTTAAAAAGAAAATTCTAGATTTTCGTCTACTTTTTTTTGATAGTTGAAACAGTGAAAAGAAGGAACCAGAGTCCAGAACATATGAAATGAGTATAAATTAATTAACACAATAATATTACATTGAACATAAATAAATAGAGGTAAATCTTTGAATGACGATGAACGTGCCTTAGCTTTATGCTCCACACAGATGTGAAGGCATTCACATACACCATCAGATTTTTATGTATTCTTATTGACTATAACCAATGCAAAGAATTAATTAAAGTTATTTATCTAGTAATCTGGGCAATGAAACTATCCATCTCCAGGCGAGATATGCCACCTTCCATCACAGACTCCTTCACGGCTTTCCCCACTTGTGCCGCCTTATTCCTCAGCTCCTCTCCTTCCGGAGAAGCCATCAATCTCCTTATGGCGTTTCGGATTGTGGTGGACGTTATTATTTCATCCCTACGTTCCCAATCCTTGATGGGTATCCCGGTTTTAAGGACTTCTGTGATTAAAATGGCATTCCTAGGCTGATCAAATTGGATAGGCCAGGTCGCTAGGGGGACTCCCCTGCACATACTTTCCATACAGGAATTCCACCCGCAATGAGTCAGGAACCCGCCTGTGGAAACGTGGTCCAGTATCTCTAATTGGGGTACCCAATCTCGGAGAATAAGCCCACGCCCTTCTACTCTCTCCTCGAACCCGGCTGGCAACTTTATCTTGGTGTTTTTGTATGCTTTGGTCAGATCTTTCACCACCCAAATGAAGTTTTGGCCACTTTGCTCTAGGCCTTCCGCTAGCTCGTAGAGTTGCGGGTCGGAGAGAACTGTCTGCGTGCCGAACGAGACGAAGATCACGGACTTTGGGGGCTGTTTGTCTAGCCATTTGAGGCATGGGTGGCGAGATAAAGAATCACCGTCGCGCTTTGTGGGTTGTTTAGTTACCACTGGGTTGAACGGACCAATCCCCCAAACAGGCCCTTTTCTCGCTAGCTTATACACCATGGCAAGCACGTCTAGATGCGGACCCTCTATCGCTCTACACGAGTCATAAATACTGCCCTTGCAGAAGGCGTGGTGGTTCTGGCGTTGCTCCACGATGAACTTCAAGAACTCCGCCGGGAAACAACTGGACGGAGTTGGAAGCCGGTCCGGGATTACGGCCCCGGCCGGGAGAACAAATTTACCGACGAACTTCCAGAGAAACGAAGGGAAGTGAAGGGCTTTACGCAAGACCTCCCACACGAGCGAGGCGTCGTGGAAAGCGGACCCCACATAGAAGTTATAGGTCTCGATATTTTCCACGGAAGCCGCCACGTCCTTAACGGTGTTAATCATCAGGGCGTCGTTAACGACCACCAGCCTCTCGCACTTTGCCGATAGCTCCTCGAGGAGGTCTCCAATGGGGCGGCGCAAGTAGGCCGCGGCGTTCATGGCCGAGGCTAGGACGTCCAGGTAGGATTGGAATTCCGTACTGGGGTTAGTGTTGGAGAGGTACACCGGAGGGGCGGGGAACTCGTGGAAACGCAACGTGGGATAATCCGAAGGGCTCCACCCTTCGATTCGTCGCTTAACGGCGGCGATGTCCACGCTTAAACCCACGAAGTAGACCGGTAAGTTGTAAGACGCGATGAGACGAGACAAATGGACCAATAAATTCAGGTGGCCCTGCGCCACGAAGGGCACCACCACCACTATCACTTCACTTTTAGTATCATACTTTCTTGCAGAGTTCACGGACGCCATTGTATTGTAGGAATCGGAGCAGAGAGTTTTAGGATGCTCTTTCTATATTTAATTTGTATCATCTTTCACATATTTAATTTGGTTATTTCGTTGTGATACCACAGAAATTACTAACTCCCATGTTTTCTAGTTTTTCTTGGAAGGGGGTTGGTGCTAATTGCCAACCAATTTTATTTTCTATAATATTTCATTAGTGTTATTCATACACAACAATTAAATTATTATTTCAATCATTTTAAACATTATTACCGTACGTCTGGTGATCTAATGGCATAAGTCCAAACGCTCCATTAAAACCAATATAATGGCATAAATAGCCCAGAAGCTAAGATATATTAGCTAATCATTATTCTATGAAACATTGTCTATATAAATGCATTCTTATTGACTCTATTAAAATGTAGTAAGAGTCAATATTGGCTCCGCTGAGGCTTGAACTCACCCTTACCATGTGAGAGGTGCAACTGAGTACCACTAGACCACAAGATCTTTGACTTCTTCTTCTTAGTGTTTAACTTCTCACTACCCATAAATACTCCAATTCTATTCCACTTAATACGAGACTCCTAAATTTGGTACACTGGTTCAAATCATCATTTGAATTATTATTGAGGATTGATGGAAATAGATCTAATAAAATAACATTAGACAATTAACTTATAATCTCAAGGTTTGCTGACTCCAGTTATTAAGATGCATGTCCCAATTATCATTTAAAAAAAAAAAAAAAAAAAAAAAAGATGTCCCAATTATATTGCTTAAAATTCGTATGTATAGTAGTATAGTACGTCCATGAATGCATGCAAATTAATTGCAGAGTTTTTCCAACTCTTGAACAGCTGCATCTATCTCTTCCTCCCTCCTTAATTTCAAATCCTCACTCATCTTCTTCATATTCCTCTTCAATGTCTCCCCACGTTTCCCAGCACCCATCACCTCCCCCACAACGCGGGCCATCTCGTCCCGCCGGAGCTTTCCGCCGCTGTCTCTCTCGATCTCCACAGCCACTCCCAAGTCAACCAGACACCGCGCGTTCAACGGCTGCTCAAAGAACCCCGGCAGGGCTATGATCGGAACGCCGAAATTGATGCTTTCCAGCGCAGAATTCCAACCGCACTGGCTAACAAATCCGCCAATACTGGGATGGTTAAGGATCTTAGCCTGCGGGGCCCATCCTTGTATTATTCTTCCTTTGTCCTTAACCCTGTCGAGGTAGCCATGAGGGAGTGCCTTCTCGGCGGTTAGCTCCTCTCCCTTTCGGAATCTCAGCACCCATATGAAGTTCACGTTGCTGAGCTCAAGCCCGTGCGCGATCTCTTCAATTTCTTTCTCGCTCGGAAAGTATTCGCTTCCGAACGAGACTAGTACCGTGGATCCCTCCTTCTTCTTCCCGAGCCAATCCAGGATATCCGCGTCGGCGTTTGTGGTGGGAACTTCGACTATGGAAGCTACCGGCACCGGAACCACCTTGCAATTGATCAGCTCCTACATATAGTCTATGTACTTCGCCTCGATTTCACTTGAACTACTCACCAGCAACACTTTCTGCGGCGCGGTCCATTTTTCGTCGGGATCTTTCTCGTCGCCCTTAACGTTGCTATTCATTTGGTGAATTAACGATAACTCGTAGGGCTTGAAATGGACAGCCGGGAAGGGGTAGACGCCGGGAGCGTTCCTGACGAAATGAGAGAAAAACGAGAAAGATGCGGCGCTGGAGATGTAGAAACGGACGGCGGGGATATGAAGCGAGTGCGCTATACCTTCCGCCCAGAGACTAATGTAATCGTATATGAGCAAATTGGGGGTGAGGGTTTTCATGAGGTTAGCGAAATAGGGTTTGGACTTTCTGAAGGCATCTCGGAGAGTTTCGTAGAGATGAGGCGGGAGGCCGTTGGGGGTGTGATAGTGAGGGGGGTGTAAGTTTATTCCCACATATATAATATAATATAACATATTATATTATTAAGTGATTGTGGTGCAAGTAGATGATTAAGTCAATTAGTGATTTAGTCAGTTAGGCAACTCAGGATATTCAGTTTAGCTAACTGAATATCTGCCTATATTGATGGCATGTAGGCTTTTTAAGCAATATAGTCCTCCCACTGCTCCCGTATTCAGAATACGCACACCATCTAGTATTCAGGAGAAAGTGGTAGTCAAAACGTACTCTAATATTATTATTCAGGTTTACCATTGGCAGTTCCAACAACTATGGCTAGAGATGTTCACGCTCTTAAAGCTTCCGCTGTTACGAGTCAGGTTCCTCGTATTTATGTATTTATATGTTTTCTTTAGTTTATGTTAGTCAATATAATGCTAACATTTGGTATCAGAGCCCTAATCATCTCTGCCTGGTTGATTGGTTGATTAATTAGTCGTCAAATATATTTTGAAAATATTTGTTTTAGTTTGGTTGTATGAAATTTTATTATTCCCTTCATAAGATTTCATGCTTGTTTGCCGATGTCATTTATCGATGGATTTATGTTTATTCTCGTTTTTGTTGTCTACGGTCGAGTTCATCGGACGGCAAGCTGCGCGCGTTGAGGTTGCATCAGGCATGGTCCCCACCATCTCTCTGTTTCTGGATGTAATGATGGCAGAGATGGACGGCGTGGGAGGTGATGTAAAATTCGCCTTAGTCATCTTGGTGTCGCCTAGGGGATTCATTACTGCAAATTTCCCCTATGTTTCGGGTCGGCCGGCGGAGAAGCGGATGGAGGAGAACAGACGCATAAGTAACTGTTCTCGCCGCTGCGCTACTGTTCCATCCAAGCTCGCCGGTTTGGGACCACCATGCGACTTCAGAGTCCAGCGGCAATGAGGCTGGGCTCCGGCGGCGATGAGCGCTGGTGTAGTTCCGACAGTTGGCAGCGGATGGACGGCTACGCGAAGAAGACGAACGGAGGTGCACTGTCCATCGTTGAGATCCTGCTGCTTCTTCCTTCTGCTTCATCGGCGCTGCAATGGAAAAGGGGAAGAAGACGCCGTGGCGTCGGTTTCGGCTTTGGAAGGAGTACGTACTGGTACGCTCCTATTAAAGTGGATTTGCAATTATCTTTATTTACCATATATGTTTATTTGCTTATTTAATATTACTTATTAAATTTTGGTAGATGGTAATTATTAAGTTTATTATTGCCTATTAATATTACCTAATTTAATATTGTATATTAATTTTGGCAAATGGTAAATCAATGATAATTGCTTATTTTATGAAATTTTAATGTCTTTTAGTCATTAATTTTGGCATTAAAAAATTTTAAATTGAGATTAATTATGGCATTATTTTTAATTGAATTATTGCCATTGTTAGTACAATTACAGTAAATTTTTTCATGTTTACAAACCGCTATTATGTGCTTTATTTGTCGAAATTGTTAATTATAATATTTTCGGCATTAATGATTTTTCAGAAATAATAATTTTAGTATTTGATACAAATTCAATTGTCATTAGTTGCTCCTTAATTATTAATTTTTTAAATAAATATGATTACCTTTTACTAATTAATATTAATTTATTACTTATTTTCATAATTATAAAAGGTTATGAATCGGAGCCTTTTTGTGCATAATGACAATTATTAAGTTTTTTGTTTATCCTTATTTGGTTAAAATCTCTAAGTAATAATTTTGTATATATTACCGTAAATATATTTCTGAAAAATATTTTAAAAGCTTGCGGTTTGTGGAGTTGTTTACATGTTTAGTCCTATTTGCTTTGGGCTTTAGAACATAGTTTGGATAGTTATTGTTTTGGCCATTAAGGATTATGACTATTATTTAAGTTGATTATGCTTTAATCTATTAATAGTTTTTAGGGCCTTAATAATAATTAATATTAAGTTTAATTATTATGTAGTGATATGAGATTTGCATTTGGCATTTTTTTAATTACAGTTTTGCCTTTATATTATAGTTATTGGCTTCTTTAATTACTGTAATTAAGCTATGGGCGAATCTCGTTTATTGCCTTCCATAATAATTATTACTTTGATAATCTATTATATTTGGTACATTGAAAAGATCGCCTATTAAGTGATTATTCATAACGGTACTTGAGTGTTACCAATAAAGTTACGTACCATTGGGCGTTGCATCGAGGGTATATTTTCAACGGCGAGTAGTTTAACTCTTCGCGAAAATGGAGGAATTTTAGAGGTTTTTTTTTTCGCAATTGATGCCAACACCGTTGAGATATGTGATTTGCATCATTAAGGTACGCATATCATTAATTACCGTTTATTACTATTGGTAATTACTGCTATAGTTGTTAACCGTTTTTGAAATAGTCACATTTTATCTTTAAGAATATGGAAACATTAAGATATGTATTACCATGTTTGTTGTTGTTAAAGGTTAATGGTGATTATAATGCTCCTTATTACTATTAATATTTTAATTAATGATAACATTAATTTTATGGTATTAAATCAATACATTGTTTCCAAATCGATTTATGTGGCATTGTTTCGGTTAAGAAAATATTATAGACATTATTATTTTCTAGCCATTAATATTTTTCGGACTTTAAGTTTGATTAAATTTAAAGTATATATCCGGAAATGTTTTTAACGGTTTAACTATTGTTTTTCTACATCTAGTCTCCAAATTAACATAATAATGTTGTTATGGCTATTTATTGCTTTTTTGGATCATTTGCAATTTTATGCCATTAACAATACTATTAATTGAGTTTTGGAGAGTGATTTTGAATCAATTCAGAATTTTAGAAAAACATATTTTCTAGGCAACTGACTATTGCCATTATTGTACATCTATCACATAATTTATTTAGTATTTGAATTATGATTTTAGATGTTATTGCTCACATTTAGTAAGTATGAATAATTGGTGTTTTTTTTTATACTCTTTTAGATTGTTTTATGCATTCAATCACACTAAGTACATAATATTAAGTTTAATTATGTAATTAGAATTTGTGAGTTCAGCCTATTTAATTTCTCATTAATTTGATTTTATGCATTAAAACATTCTCACGTGGGCTTATAGTCTTAGATCTTTCAGAGTATATATCCATATTCAAATTTTTGGATTTCTTTTGGTTTGAAGCCATACTAGTTTTGAATATTAATTGTATACTTTGATGTTATTGCTCATATTAAAATTGTTTTTTAGTTATGCAATTTATTTGTGACATATGAGTTTATTTAATTTTATGCATATATGTTCTAAGCATAATATTTTATTTTATGCAATTTCATTATGCCTTTAGAAAGCATAGTTTGAGAATGGATTTGGATCCTTATTAATTAGAACTTTATGCATAAAATTAGTTGCGGTAGTGACTTAATTATTTAAGCACATTTAGTCCGTTAATTTAGTTCACCAATTTAAGCCTAAACCATGAGTGAACCTCTATTTTGATTCAAAACTCTCAAACTACTATACATTGAATGTGAAAACACATGAACCGGGGAAGTTTCCTGGGGAGGAATACTAGTTCTCTGGCCCTGGCTTAAACGCCTTGCTGGCTTAACCCGCCATATTGCTACTAGTCCCCTTGAGACGCTACTCTGTCTAAGGAGTTGGTATTTAACTAAGCTTCGTCTTGACCAACTTTCCTGGGAGTATACTTGGAAATTATTTATCACATGTCAGTATAGTTTGTTTGTTAGGCTTTAAATTTCTCTTTTGTCAAAGTGATTGCAATTTTAAGTTTATTAAAGAGTAGCCACAGCATCTTTAATTTACTAAAAGTTGTCTAAAGTTCAAATCACATAAAGATGGCAATGATAGTTGTCTAGTGATCTTATAATTTTAATTAGTTGGGGAGTAGCCACAGCATCCTTAATAAGTTAAAATTATATATTGAGTTGTTGGGTCACATAAAGTTTTAGACATATCGGTTGTGATTAATTGTATGTAATATGATGGAATTTAGCCCACAGGCAATTTCGTTATATTTGTATGATTAATCAGGATGAAATACTGGACTATGATCATAATTTAGCCCACAGGCAATTATGTTTCGGAATGTAGTTTAGTAGTTTTATCAATGATGATAGAAATAAAGAATTTTATTTACTTTGTACTCATTTGTAGATAATTTCCATCCCTATCATGAAGTTTAATTTTATGATGTAAACTTTGGATCATATTTCTTAATTTGCCCACAGGGATTAAGAAAAGGTACATGATTTCTTAAGTTTTTGTCATAACGGTTGTAATGAATCTAATTGAATTAAAACTTTAGCCCACAGGCAAGTTTCATGTCACTTGATTCTTCAACTCATTTGATAATTGTTTCATCATAAAATTGCAGTTGGATCTAATGTGAGTAAAACTTTAGCCCACAGGCAAGTTTTATGTCACTAGATTCTTCTGTGTATTTCATAATAAAATTATTATCGGGTTCTCATTGAATTTAATAGAATTAAAACTTCAGCTCACAGGCAAGTTTTATGTCAATAAATTCCTCAACCCTTAAGATAATAATTTTATCAATTTCTTAGAATTTATAAATTATAATTCTAAGTTTCATGGTTTGCATTGGCAAAACATGTGTCTGGTTACTTCCCAAAATTTAATAACCACCTTTATCAATTATTTCACGAATCTTGCTCGATTCTTTGAACTATCTGTAGTAAGTTACGTGATATATATAATATACCTCTTTTTTGGATTTCAAGAATAAA
>CP025647.1:30706835-30720378 GCA_003576665.1 Ipomoea trifida | reverse complement strand
ATATATATATATATATATATATATATATATATATATATATATATATATATATATATATATATATAATTTCAGGTGCGGCCGTACGGTCACACACCACTCAATGTTACGAAATACACCACTCAAGGTTAAGAAACATACCACAATGAAACACACCACAGTGCATACTTGTGTGATGTGTTTCTTAACATTGAGTGGTGTGAACCGCACGGTCGCACGGGAGAGCACAACCGCACCTGATCATGACTATATATATATATATATATATATATTTCCATTTCTTATGTGTTTATCGCTTCAATCTGATCATAATTCATGAAGTTCCCACCCCAGTTGTTTCATTTTTATATATTTATATATTTGTTTATTTTGATATAAACTAATTGAATCATAATATATATTTTTGTTATTTCTTTTTAGGCTTTGATCTGGATTCTCAATTCTTCTGTCTTTCTTTATTATTTTTAGTTTTTGAATTTATATTTGTTATATAAAAGAGTACACTGTTAGTTGTTTACCCTAATCTTAACTGTGTCGTACGTAATATAATTACTAATTTTTTCTGCTCAAAGTGTGATTTTTGCTTAATTATGTCATTGCTCATGCCCTAAGTTCCCTAGTCCTTATATCGTGGACCGTGGTCCCAAAACGATGTCGTTTCAATAAGTGGGAGACAGAGCCCGTAATTGACACTACAGTTCATCTCAAAAGATACTGCCTTACATTTGTTTTGATATTATCGAATGAAACTGTAGTTATCGAATGTAACTGTAGTTGTGTTTAAATGTAACTGCATTGTATATGAACTGAATAACAGTTTCACATTTGTGTTTTATATTATCGAATGAAACTGTAGTTATATCGAAATGTAACTGTAGTTGTGTTGAAATGTAACTGCAGTGTATATGAACTGATACTGAATAATAGTTTCACATTTGTGTTTTTATATTATCGAATGTAACTGTAGTTATATCAAAATGTAACTGTAATTGTGTTGAAATGTAACTGAAGTTGTGTTGAAATGTAACTGCAGTGTATATAAACTGAAAGTGAGTGGCGCGAATTCATCTATCTGTTTTCATTAATCAAAACGACGTCATTTTGATGCGCGTTCCACAATGCATTGTGGACCAGGGTCCACGATATAATTTGCCTAAGTTCCCACCCCAATTGTTTTATTTTTATATATTTATCTATTTGTTTGTTTTACTATGAACTAATTGAATCATAGTATATATTTTTGTTGTTTCATTTATATATATTTATCATTTGTTTGTTTGATTATTTATAATTTAACATTTAATTTATTATTTAAATATTTAATATAAAAATATTATTCGTGCATCGGGTAATTACACTCCCATGAATAAATGAAACCAAGAGTATTATCCGGTATAAATGTCAATCCTTCATCGCTCAAAGATAGTAGCAAAAAGAAGCGACTAATAATTATGGGGTCACAAGAAAGAAGACCTAAGGTTCTGATGTTTCCATGGCTGGCTTATGGGCACATCGTACCATTTGTCGGACTAGCCAAGAAGCTTTCAGACAAAGGCTTCCTCGTTCACATTTGTTCCACCGAAATTAACCTTGTATCCATCAACAAAATGATCCCTGAAAACTACTCCAATTCCATTCTACTTACCAAACTCCTTCTGCCGGCGGAAGACTTCCCGGAGCTCCCCCCTCACTATCACACCCCCAACGGCCTCCCGCATCATCTCTACGGCACTCTCCGAGATGCCTTCAGAAAGTCCAAACCCTATTTCGCTAACCTCATGAAAACCCTCACCCCCAATTTGCTCATATACGATTACATGAATCTATGGGCGGAAGGTATAGCGCACTCGCTTCATATCCCCGCCGTCCGTTTCTACATCTCCAGCGCCGCTTCTTTCTCGTTTTTCTCTCATTTCGTCAGAAACGCGCCCGGCGTCGCGTACCCCTTCCCGGCCGTCCATTTCAAGCCCAATGAGTTATCGTTAATGCACGAAATGAATGGCAACGTTAAGGGCGACGAGAGAGACCCCGACGAGAACTGGACGGCGCCACAGAAAGCGGTGCTGGTGAGTAGTTCAAGTGAAATCGAGGCCAAGTACATACACTATATGTCGGAGCTGATCAACTGTAAGGTAGTGCCGGTCCCCGTAGCTTCCATAGTCGAAGTTCCGACCACAAACGCCGACGCGGATATCCTGGACTGGCTCGGGAAGAAGAAGGAGAGGTCCACGGTACTAGTCTCGTTCGGAAGCGAATACTATCCGAGCGAGAAAGAAATTGGAGAGATCGCGCTCGGGCTTGAGCTCAGCAACGTCAACTTCATATGGGTTCTAAATGTAACGTTTTCCTGTTATTATTATCATAATTATTATAACATTAGGATTAGTTATAATAATATTAAGTAATTGATATGTGGTGCAACACTAATAACCTAATAGCTGGACTCCCATTAGGATTCTGGTTAGGGTTTAGGAGACCTATTGGAATACAACCACAATGATGGCCAGTGGTTATATATAGGGTCACAAGTCCTCTCACAGCTCACGCTACATTCCTCATACACCATCTAGAGAGAGCTGAGCCCAGTGAGAGACAACAACGCTTACGCGAAACACTGCTGCAGTCCGGATCATTCAATCCTTGTTGATTAAGAGCTATGGCTGGAGGTAAGTACGATCCTAATTATTACATATTAAGTCTTATGTGATAAATTAAGTCTAACAGTTGGTATCAGATTCCTATATAATCTCTGCCTGGTTCTATTAATTGCATATACATGATATTTAAATCTGTTGTATACATCATACAATTAAGTTACATATTTAAATTTTTTTTTGCAATTAATTCGGACTGCTGGAAATTTTTGTTGAATATTCCGCATACAGAGTCAATTAAACAAAATTCAAAATTACACAAAAATCAATTGGAATTTTTTGGTTTTGGCTGCTACGTCCGTTTCTTCCCTTTGCGCTGGCTGCTTGCGTTTTTTTTTTTTTTTGCCGACGGCATTCGAGCAACGGGAGATGTCAGAATGGACAAAGCTGGCGTACGGGCTGAACGGCGGTGGCTGGTTCGGGTTGCAACGGCGACGGAAGGCAGCGGACGGCAGCATTGGCGTCGGAGTTGCGACGGATGGCGGCGGCAGTGGCGGTGCTGGGCTTCCCGGCGTCGCTGCTGTCCTCTCCTTCCTAAGGCGACGCCGGCGACCGGTTTGAGCTGCTTCGCTGCTGCTGGTCCGTTTCCCTGCTGCTTCCCGTCCATGGCTGTTAGGTTGAAGAGAAGAGGATGATGATTGGTGGGCCGGGTCTGGCCCAATTCTGGCCAGGCCTGGTCTCAATTAAAAAAAAAAAAAAAATTGTTTAATTCTGGGCTTGTTTGGTTGGGCTCTCTAAAGTTTTAATACCTTCATCATATATGGACCTCTTCACTTAAATTATCCAATTGAATTTTGTCTAAAGTCAATATTAAAATTATTATTAAATTTTGAACAAATTATTAAGTTTTAAATTTGTTTGAATTTTAATTTTAATATTGAATTTTGATTTAATTTGCGTTAAGTGTAGCAATTTGAATGTTTAATTGAAGTCAATATCAAAATTATTATTCAATTTTGAACAAATTATTAAGTTTTCAATTTGTTCGAATTTTAATTTTAATATTTTTTTTTTTTTTTTTCAGTTAAATTGTATTAAGTGTTACAATTTAATATTTGGTTATGGAGTATGAGTTAATAATGTGCATAATCTGAGCATGCTATGTATGTCTTTACTGCAATAATTATTTTGACTGTTATAATTATGCCTTTAGAAAAGCATGTTCATTAAGACTGAATTTAGAGCCTTTTAGGTCTGAATTGTATGCTTATTATCCATGCTTTAGTGCCTTTTAGGTGAATTTAGTGCCTTTAAGAATAGATTAAGCATATTATTATTCTCTTTCAGTCTTACTCCACTTGTGCTATTTCAAGCACATTAAAACATCTTAAAAAGATAGTTCACCCTATTTTTTGAAAGCCTAAACCATAGGTGAACTCTCGTTTTTGGTTTAGAATCAATCAAACGGTTTTACTTCAATTATGAGAAAACATGATTTAGGGAAGTTTCTTGGGGAGGTATACTAGTTCCTTGGCCCTGGCTTAAACGCCTTGCTGGCTTAAACCGCCATATTGCTACTAGTCCCCTTGCGACGCTACTCTGTCTAAGGAGTTGGTTTTTAATGGAGCCTTAGCACCAACCAACTTTCCTGGGAGTATACCTAATGATTGTCTATCATACATTGGTTTAATCAGTTTGTTAGGCTTTAAATTCCCTTTTGCCAGTGATCACAATTTTGTAATTAAAGAGTAGCCACAGCATCTTAATTGCCTAAATTGTCTTTAAATCACATAAAGATTTGGCAAGAACCTTGTAATTAATTCTATGTGATATAGCAAAATTTAGCCCACAGGCAATTTTGTTGTATTTGTAGGGTTAATTAGGATGAAATACTAAACTATGATCATAATTTGCCCACAGGGATTATGTATCGGCATATAGTTTGGTAGTTTTGTCATTAAGGGTGGAAAACCCATACCCAACCGTACCCATTCCGTTTCCACCATTCAGTTAGGATAAATTCATCATGCGTAAAAATTTAGCCCACAGGCAATTTTTATGGCATACGAGTTTGTCTCTTACATAATTTACATTGGTAGTATTATGTACTTCAGTTACTCTCTCTATTATGTGCCTCATAAATTCTAACCAAGCCTTCATTGTTATTCTTTACAGCACCTCTAAATATCCCTCAATCAACAACCGTTGATATCCCTACGCTTATTAATGACAATCACCTAGAGTGGAAAGACTCTATTCTCCAGTATGTGACAACAACAATTGATCCATCTTCCTTTGTATGTTATGAATCAAATATGTCAGAAGTTAATACTTATTCTTGGTGGGTTGACTCTGGTTCAACAATCCACGTTGCAAACACCTTGCAGAATATGACAAAGCTGAGGCAGCCAACAGGAACTGAGTGTAGCATCTTTTCTGGAAACAAGATCGCATCACCAGTCGAAGCTGTCGGAGTTTGCACTTTAGTTTTGGATAGTGGTTTTGTTTTGACGTTAGATAAGACACTGTATGTTCCTAGCTTTTCAAAGAACTTACTTTCAGTTTCTAGACTTGTACCCTTCGGATTCAATTTTGAATTTAATACCAATTATTTCAAGTTATTTCGCAATTCTACTTGTATTGGTACTGGTACATTGTCTGATGGTCTCTTTCGTCTTAACTTAAAGAATGCTTCAGTTAATACTTCTTTACATATTCAAAATGGCACTAAACGGTGCAGTATTAACGACAATTCCTCAATGTTATGGCATCGGAGATTAGGTCATATCTCCCTTGAGCGTATTAAAAGGTTGGTAAAGGACGGAGTATTATCTACTCTAGACTATACCGACTTTGAGACTTGCATTGACTGCATTAAGGGTAAGCAGACAAACAAGTCGAAAAAGGGTGCCAACAGAAGTACAACATTGTTGGAGATTATTCATACTGACATATGTTGTCCTGACATGACAATATCCGGTCAGAAATATTTCATCACTTTTATTGATGACTTCTCACGATTTTCCTATGTGTATTTACTTAATCACAAACTTGAAGCATTGGATGCCTTTAAATTATTTAAAGCTGAAGTTGAAAACCAATGTAACAAGAAAATACAGATAGTTAGATCGGATAGAGGTGGTGAATATTACGGTAGATACACTGAAAATGGACAAGCACCTGGTCCATTTGCTAAGTTTCTTCAAGAACATGGGATTGTTGCCCAGTACACTATGCCTGGTTCTCCAGACCAAAACGGTGTAGCCGAAAGAAGAAACAGGACCCTTCTGGATATGGTGCGGAGTATGCTAAGCAACTCCAAGCTTCCTAAGTCGTTGTGGGCTGAAGCACTTAAGACGGCAACGTATATATTAAACCGTGTTCCAACTAAGGCTGTCCCTAAGACACCGTTTGAGTTATTCAAAGGTTGGAAACCGAGTTTGCAACATATGCGTGTTTGGGGATGTCCGTCTGAGGTGAGGATTTATAACCCACACGAAAAGAAACTTGACCCAAAGACCATTAGTGCTTTCTTTATTGGATATGCACAAACGTCTAAGGGTTATAGGTTTTATTGTCCATCTCATACTACTAGGATAGTGGAATCAAGGAATGCTAAGTTTCTTGAAGATGACTCAATTAGTGGGAGGGATCAATTTAAGGACTTTGTTCCTCCATTTGATCATACTGGCTCTCAACCTTCTACGTCATCTAGTGGTGTTGTACTTATCCGCAGTGCTCATCCAGTTCTGCCTGCAGATATACCGCCCACTATTGAGATTCCACAAGCTGTTGAGGCTCAACCTTTGGAAGAACCAGTTCAGGACTTACAGCAACCCCCTGAACCGGATTTTGAACCAATGGTTGAACCAAATCAGGATTTACAGCAAGATCCTGAACCGATGCAGACTGAGCCAATTCAAGAACTGCTTCCAGTTCCTGAAGAGGTTGTTGCCCCACAGCCTGTGCAAGGTGGTGGAGGTCCAACTTTAAGACGGTCTACACGGATAAGGCGATCAGCAGTTCCTAGTTATTATGTTTCGTATCTACAAAAATCTGATATAGGAGCCGAAAATGATCCTAACACGTTTTTCACAAGCCACGTATTGTGCACAGTCTTATTTGTGGTTAGAAGCCATGAAAGATTGGACTATAATTGGAACCAAATATTGATTATTTAGTATGCCCAACTAATGGTGGGGAATTATATCTTCATTAATTAGTTGGACAAATCAATTATAAGTGCTATTCATTAATTAGTGGGAGTGATCATTTAGAAAAAGGTCATTAAAAATACTCCACTAAAGATAACGGATTTAATTGTCTTTCAAACATCCTAAATTGGATTGTATGTCAAACAATAAGTCCAAAAGGTTCCACAAGATTCGGGTCATTCTGGCTTTAGTTGCACACTTTAATTTTGAGTTGCAACAAATGGATGTGAAAACTGTTTTTCTAAATGGTGATCTAGAAGATGAAGTTTATATGAAACAACCTAAAGGTTTCTCTTCTAGTGGTGGTGAAAATTTAGTGTGTAGGCTTAGGAAATCCATATATGGCTTGAAACAAGCTTCTTGCCAATGGTATATATTAAGTTTGACGGGGTCGTTTCTTCATTTGGCTTTGTTGAAAGTATCTTAGTTCAATGTATATACCAGAAGGTCAGTGGGAGTAAAATATGTTTCTTTATGCTATATATGGATGACATCCTGCTTGCTGCTAATGATGTGGGGATGCTTCGCGACGTGGAACAATTTCTTTCCAAAATTTTTGATATATGGGTGATGGGTCTTTTGTCGTTGGCATAAAGATTCATAGGGATAGGTCCCAGGACATTCTGGGTCTATCATAGGAAACCTATATTAACAAAGTTTTGGAGAGATTTCGGATGCAGAATTGTTCACCGAATATTGCTCCCATAGCAAAAGGGGATAAGCTTAGTCTGGGTCAATGTCCGAAAAATGATTTGGAGAAGGAGCGTATGAAGGATATTCCATATGCTGAAGCGGTTGGATGCCTCGGGTATATTCAAGTTTGTACAAGGCCCGACATTGCCTTTGCTGTTGGCATGTTAGGGCGTTATCTACAAAATCCGGGCATGGACCACTGGGGAGCTGTAAAGAGAGTTTTGAGGTATCTAAAAGGTACCAAAGACTTCAAGTTGGGTTTTAAGCAGACGGACATCCTGGATGTTGTTGGTTATTCCGATGCGGACTTCGCTGGCTGTGTTGATACTCGGAGATCAACTTCTGGGTACGTTTTTTATCATGGCCGGTGGGGCTATCTCATGGAAGAGTGTTAAACAATCCTTAGTAACTACTTCTACCATGGAAGCCGAGTTCGTTTTCCTGTTTTGAGGCCACTTCGGAAGGTGTATGGCTCAAGAATTTTGTCTCTAGGCTTAGAATTAAAGATTCTATATCTAAGCCATTTAAAGTTTAATGTGACAACTCGTTGCTGTGCTAAAAATGACAAAAGTGGGAGTCGAATTAAGCATATCGACATTAAGTTTTTAACCCTTAGAGAGCGTGTTAAACGCAAAGAAGTTGTCATTGAACACATTAGCACAGAGTTGATGTTAGTAGATCCTTTGACTAAAGGCATGCCTCCATTTAAATTCAAGGATCTTGTTGTAAAGATGGGACTTACGCCCACTTTATAAATTTTGTATATACATTCAGTTCAATTTAATGAAATTCTTTTGCATTCAGACATTTTCTCAATCAAGAGTGTGTACACCTGCATTTGCTTTATATTACTGAGAAAATGTACTAAAGTTGGACTTGAAATAAACATAGGGTTTGTTTCATTAAGTTTTGTTTCCTAATTAAGTGCTTAAGGGCAGTTTGCATTTGATCATAATGGATACTACTTGTATTAATGAGGACATATCACTATGGTCGGTGTTTTTCTGTTCTGAGGCAGGAGTGTTTGCACCAAGTGGGAGAATGTAACGTTTTCCTGTTATTATTATCATAATTATTATAACATTAGGATTAGTTATAATAATATTAAGTAATTGATATGTGGTGCAACACTAATAACCTAATAGCTGGACTCCCATTAGGATTCTGGTTAGGGTTTAGGAGACCTATTGGAATACAACCACAATGATGGCCAGTGGTTATATATAGGGTCACAAGTCCTCTCACAGCTCACGCTACATTCCTCATACACCATCTAGAGAGAGCTGAGCCCAGTGAGAGACAACAACGCTTACGCGAAACACTGCTGCAGTCCGGATCATTCAATCCTTGTTGATTAAGAGCTATGGCTGGAGGTAAGTACGATCCTAATTATTACATATTAAGTCTTATGTGATAAATTAAGTCTAACACTAAAATTCCGAAAAGGAGAGGAGCTAACCGCCGAGAAAGCTCTCCCTCATGGCTACCTCTGACAGGGTTAAGGACAAAGGAAGAATAATACAAGGATGGGCCCCGCAGGCTAAGATCCTTAACCATCCCAGTATTGGCGGATTTGTTAGCCAGTGCGGTTGGAATTCTGCGCTGGAAAGCATCAATTTCGGCGTTCCGATCATAGCCCTGCCGGGGTTCCTTGAGCAGCCGTTGAACGCGCGGTGTCTGGTTGACGTGGGAGTGGCTGTGGAGATCGAGAGAGACAACGGCGGTAAGCTCCGGGGTGAAGAGATGGGTCGCGTTGTGGGAGAGGTGATGGGTGCTGGGAAACGTGGGGAGACATTGAAGAGGAATATGGAGAAGATGAGTACGGATTTGAAATTAATGAGGGAGGAAGAGATAGATGCAGCTGTTCAAGAGTTGGAAAAACTCTGCAATTAATTTGCTTGCATTCATGGACGTACGTACCAATTTTATGCCATTGGTGCTAGTCACTCAACTTCCGCCACAGTCGGCCACACCGTCGTCATACCAACCAGGCGGGTGAAGGCGAAACCGGCCCCTCTCTGCCTTGTGTAATTTTTCCCCATTGCTCCAATTTTAGTCTACCAAAGACGTCCTTAGTGTTCTCTTTTATGTTTTTGTGCTTTGGCACCCTATATTTTATGCTTTAGCACATTTTGACGTCTAAACTTTTCTCCCCTTCTTCACTTTATACACATCCCTTATATCTTTTTAGTGTGACCCTCCTAAGTCTATTTATCAATCCAAATTATATACCCAAAAACTTGCCCAGGACTATGATTATTTCCAAAAACTAATTAACCCCTAATTCTCTACTCCTTAATTAGCCTAGCCAACTTGGGCCCAGGGCTCCATCAATTAGTAAAAGAAAAATAAATTTCTACAAATTGTAAAGGAAAATTGACACACAACTTCATTTCTAAAAGTAATTGGGTTTTTACAGGTCAAGCACTTTACGAGAAGATATTGTACCGAATTTTTAACAAATTTTACAAATTCATTTTTTATTCGAAATATACATGTGCTCCCATATTTACTCTCAATTTTATTTTACTCCTTACTCTCTCAAATTTTTAATGTAGATAATTTGTTCTAGACCCACGTGATAAAATGGTATATTCATATGCTACATCAGAATGTATAATTGAAGTAATAGAATTTGAAAATACGTATAGTAAAATTCTTTTTATTCGCTTCAGCTTACTGTTCGTTACCGCTTGGGAGTAACTCATAAACCACTTACTTTTTTAGGGAGACCATAGAAATTAAATCAATAGTAAATATAGTTAACAAATCTGCTACTGTTTAAAAAAAAAAAAAAAAAAAAAAAAACAAATCTGCTACTTGAGTGTGCGTTAAGTGTACCTAAAAGTATAAGTCAGCAAACTCCACTCTTATATACAAATCATACCAATGAGTAAAGTGTACTAAAGTGATTTCATGAAAAAATTTTACGAAAATAATATTGACAAGAATTGAATTCAATACAACTGTACTTAAAGATGGCTTAATATTTGCAACGATTAAAATCTGCTAAAACAGAGCAGACCAACACAGAATGAAATGAACAGACATATTAAAACAATTAAGGTGGTCGAACTAGTCATGGCAACAATTCGATTTTGGTTCGATTCCGGTTCTGAACCGACGATTTTTGGTTCCGAAATTAGAACCAAACCTTCTATCACGGTTCCATTCTAACTCAACAATAAATAATTATTTTTTTTTTTATTTTTTTGTCCGATTTGACAAACCTGCAGAAAAGGAGCCACTGAGCCAAAATTAAATAAAGTGCCAGCTTTTTTAAAGTTTCTGATTTTTTTTAGTTTTTTAATTTTTTTACTTTGTCTTATTGAGTCTTTGACTGGCTACTGCCAGTAGTAGTAGACCACACCGCCTGGTGTGGTCTACTATAATTTTTTTTTTATTTTTTTTATTTTTTACGGAATCCTAGGAACCTTGTGGGTTCCGGCCGTATGGACGATTTTGGTTCCGATTTGGTTAGCATAGTGCATGATTCTATCCGAACGGTGGTCATACTTAGATTAAATATTGTGTAAACTAATGAACAGAAAATACAGAATTAGACTAGGCATTATTCTTGTCCGGTGTTTCACTCAATTCTGTCTTGTAATATGGGCAATGAAGTTGGCCATCTCCAGACGAGAAAAGCCGCCATCCATTACAGACTGCTTCACATCTTTGCCCAATGCCGCCGCCCTTGTCCTCAGCTTCTCTCCTTCAGGCGACACAATCAATTTCTCGACGGCTTTCCGGATAATTTCCGACGGTATGACCTCATTCCTACGCGTCCAATCCTTCACCGCGATCCCGATTTTCAGTACCTCCGTCATCAGCACGGCGTTTCTGGGCTGATCGAAGTGGATGGGCCAGGTGGCTAGCGGCACTCCCCTGCTAATGCTCTCCATGCACGAATTCCACCCGCAATGAGTCAGGAACGCACCCGTTGAAGGGTGTTCCAAGATTTCGAGTTGCGGGGCCCAATCTAGGAGAATAAGGCCCCTCCCTTCTACTCTTTCTTGGTACCCTTCCGGCACCCCGTTTTCTCCTTTGAGTACATCTCTCACTACCCAGATGAACTTTTGCTGGCTTTGTTCTAGTCCTTTGGCGAGCTCGGAGATTTGTTCGTCGGAGAGAGACGTCAGAGTTCCGAAGGAGACCAAAACCACGGACTTTGGAGGCTGTTTGTCCAGCCATTCCAGGCATCTATGATTCTCTTTAGCAGACTTACCTAAAAAGTTAGTTGAAAGCTGAAAGCTGAAATGTTAGTAAACTAATAAGTTAATTAATTGAGATTAAGAAAAAAAAAAAAAAAAAAAAACTCTATTTCAAGTAACTGTTATTACCGGGTTGATGGGACCAATAGCCCAGAGCTTTCCTTTACGGGTCAATCTATAGAGTTTCGCCAGGATGTCTAGATACGGCCCTTCCGTGGGTCTACACGTGTCGTAAAGATTGCCGGAGCAGAAGTTTGCGGATGAGCGTTGCACCGACAAGAACTTCAAGAACTCCGGCACGAAGCAGCTCTCCATGGACGGAAGGTGGTCGGGAATTAGAGCCCCGGCGGGGAGAAGAAATTCTCCAGCCATCTTGGAAAGGAAAGACGGGAGGCGGAAGGTTTTCGCCACGACTTCCAAGGCGATGGTGGCGTTGGTGAAAGCCGAGGCAGCGTGGAAGCTGTAGGCCTCAGCGTTGGCAATGAAAGCCACATCCTGAACGGCAGTGGCCATGAGGGAGTCATAAACAACCACTAACCTCCCGCATTTGGCCGAGAGGTCGTCGAGAAACTCCCGGATCGAGCCGCGCAAATGATTGGACCCATTCACCACCGAAGCCACGATGTCCGAGAAGGATTCCGTTTCTTGCCCGGAACTAGCGCCGGAGAGGTAAGAAGGAGGAGTGGGAAACCCGTGGAAATGAAGATTCGGGTAGGCGAGCGGATCCCAACCCTGGAGCCGCTGCCGAGCCAAGCTAATATCGACGCTAAAACCGGTGTAATAAACGGGCAGGTCGTAAGACACGATGAGGCGAGACAAATGGAGGAACTGGTTGAGGTGACCTTGTGCTAAAAATGGCACCATCACCACTATCACTTTGGACGACGACTCAACATTTTGGGCATCATAATATTGCGGAAGAGACATTATTTTAGTATAACTAACTGTCTCTTAATTTGGTTTCATTTGGTTAAAATTATGGATGTGTATGTATTTATAAACATGTTGGGTTGGGTGTTTCATGCTGGGGCTACGTTGGAGTGCGTAGTGGTGAAATTTAGAGTAGTTGGTATACGGCGAATCTTAATTTAATTTGGATTCATTTGGTGACAAATCTCCCTGCTCATTTTCAACCTACCACACAAGACCACAACTAATGGTCATTCTGTACAACATTTGAATCAAAATCATAATTGAAACCAATGCGCTTCTCGTCATCCAGGGACGGAAGAAAAATGACTTAGATTCTTCCTTTGAGTTAGTCCTAGAGGATATTCGTAATCTAGCTAAAGATTGCTGTTGTATTAACTTTTTATTTGCTAAGCGATCTGTGAACTTGGCGGCCCATTTACTTGCTAGGGAAGCCGTGTTCATAGCTAATTGCATTGTTTGTGTGTCTTCACCCCCTTTGTTCTTGTCTGACATTCTCTCTTTCGAGGCTTCTTTTTAATCTATGAAGTTTGTTTGTTTTTTTTTTAAAAAAAAAAAAAGAAGAAGAAAGAAAGTGCGTGTGTGGGTGTAATGTGTATATTAAAAACTGAAACTCAGGCCAACTATCATGTAATGTTATGGCATCTTAACTGTCATTCCAAATAGGTAGTCATATATATATATATATATATATATATATATATATATATATAAAGAATTTCAAAAGTAGCCAAATTGCATAAACAAATATACTCTATTACTAAAGAATTGAATAGAAGAATCTAATTAACCAAACCTCATCACCAAAAATAGTTTTACTATATTCCTATTGACTTTTCAATATATTATTAGTGGTAGGCTGGTAGCGGCCTAGCATGTAACTCAGTTTTTTTTTTTTTTT